>MLYV02000535.1:0-19280 GCA_001913855.2 Hermanssonia centrifuga | reverse complement strand
GGGGGGGGGGGGGGGGGGCTCAGGGTCGGGTGTCCGACGGATCGGACTTGCAGGTGGTGTCTGCATTGGGTTTGCCGTCTGGGCTGCCACTGGGCTTGCAGCACGTAGCTGCGACTGCGTTTGAGGCATGGCCAGCGCGTCCCGTTGGTTTGCCCCTTCTGGGAATTCTAGTACTATGAGTGCATCCAAGCGCTCATAGTTGTGAGCTTCTCTCGCTGCCTTCTCTTCTGGCGTCTCGTTGTTGGGTTCGGGTATGGGTTCATTCCCTTGCCACAGTCTCCATCTTCCGACAGAGATCTTGAGTTGCTGGAGCAGCGGGCCAGCATCTGTTTCTAGAGTTTGATTCTCCTCTTCCGAGGCTTTGTAAGCATCTGCCAGTTCGAAGCTTCCCGCAAGTGGGTGAGCACTTAGAAAGTTCGCAACGGATCGGATGAACTGTTTGGGGGTGGCTGTGGTGGTGAGCCACTCCTTAGTGAAGTCTGGTTCCCGCATCTTCCAGATCGGGCAATCAAACAACATGTGGTCTCTGGTTTTGGCCGGCTGCCCGCAGAGGCACTTCTTGGGGCCATCAAAGTTGAACTTTTGGCGGAATTCCCCAATTGGGAGGTGGCCGGTGACCACTCTTGTGATGCGCACTGTTATTGACGCTGCAAGTTTGCCGAAGTTGGCAATTAGTGGGCTCTTCGCCGTGTGTGAAAGTGGGAAGCCGCCGGCCGGGCATAACCAGCTTCTTCCCATATTGCCCGGCGCAGCGCGCCAGGCTTGGTACATGTTTGCCGTCAACATCTGAGCGGCAAACGCAAATGACCGGTAGTCAGGGGAGCATCTTTTCAGCCCGCTTTTGGCCAGCTGATCGACAAATTTGTTCTGGGGTACTCCCACATGTGCGGGGCACCAGTGAAGGCTGATCGAGTGTTCCGGGGATTTGCAGAGGAACCTCCGGAGGTCTTTGATTACTGATAATGTGAACATTTGCCCAGAGTAGCACCCTGGTTCTACAATATTTCGTAGTGCCGTCTGGTTGTCGGCAAAGACGTGCAGTTTGCGGAGGTCCGCGCCGCCTGTCCTTATGGCATTCTTAATGCCGGCTGCAAGCGCCATGACTTCTGCATCGTAGGATGTGGCTTTTCCCGACGCTAATGTAGCATGTTTAACATGCTGGTTGTTTTCTAGACTCTGTTTAAGAATCAGGTATGATGATGAGGATCTGTACCTCATCGGCTTGTCAGGCCGGACAGTCTTCTTTGCTGATCCGTCTGTGAATACAATGTATATTCCTTCTTTTCCCTCAAAGCCCCACATGAGGGAGCGGAGTTTAGGCACGAAAATGTTTTCATACCAATGTTCAAACTCCTCCTTTTTGGATTTGGGGGGGTGCGACAGACAGAATTTGATTCTGTCGGGGAATTCCTCAAGGAGTTGGTCCCCAGGCTGATTTTTGGGGTGGAGTCTCGCAAAGTCCTCGTTAGAGGACCTGCCCACCCGGTCAATATGTCTGATGGGTGTGTTGTCCGGTTTGCGGAACGACACTGATTGGAAGGGTAACACCTCGCTGACCTGGTTCACGGTCCAGTAGTCTGGGAGGACGGCGCGGATAGGGTGACTATCCGGGAGTTTACGAACTCTCAAGGCTGCCTTGTTCATTAGACGGCGGCATCTCTCTTTGATTGGGGGGAGTCCAGCTAAGGCATTCAGGGCCCCTACTGGGGTAGTCCTGAAGCCGCTGGTGATCCATCTGGCTGCTTTAGCCTGGACTTTTGCCAATTCGGCCATGTGCCGTTTGACATTCTTCAGGTTGGGGTGCCACCAGAGCTGCATCCCATATGTCATGACTGAAACCACATTGGCTATGTACAGTCTTCTCTTGTAGAGGGGGCCGAGGCCCCAGATGGAGTTGCCGAGCATCCGGAGGGCAGTAACGGTACTGGACGCTTTGGCTGTGCATCTTTCAATGTGCGCGTTAAAGTTTAGCTTGGGGTCCAGGAAGAACCCCAGGTATCTGAGTACATCAGTTGGTATGACTGGGATGATGGTGCCATTCTGGGCCCTGATGTATACACTTGGGCCTAGAGTGCTCATGACCTGATTGGGAGGTCCTTGGGCTCTGTCTGGTGGGTGCCAGAGCATCGGCCACGCTTTGACGGGATCTTGTTTTTCTCTTCTGGGGACTAGAAAGTGCATCAGTTCGAACTTGGTCTGTTCGGCTGATAGTCCTTTGCGGGTGAGCTCTCTTTTGAGTGCCTGGTATAGTCCGCCTATCAGGGCTGCATTGGTTGCAGGGCTGTCAGAGGACACAATTATATTTCCATCGTCTACATAGAAAAGTGATGTATTGTTTCCCATCTCCCATGGGTGTTCAGAATAAAGCTTCTGGACACTTGACGCGAGGTACGGGCTTGATAGGATGGGTGACAGAGCTGATCCCTGGCCCACCCCGGTTGATACGTCAATGAGGTCTGAGAGCCCGGTTGACTGGAGTTTAAATTGGGTGCGTCTGTCTTTGAGGTAGTCCCCAAAGAAGGCGCAGAGGCTTCTGGGGAAGCCTTGTTTGATTAGTGTCCGTATCATGATGTCATGATTGATGGACGGATAGAATTGGGAAATATCAAGCAGGAGCATGGACATGTGCATATTGGCTTGCCATCCGGCCCTTATTTGGTGTACCAGGTTAATCCTGGCATCAGTTGTGGAGTGTGCCATTGTCCCGCCGTATTGGCAGGGATGGACCAATCCGAACTTTTGTGCATCGAACTGCATTCTGTTTGCCAGCGTCTTCTCGCACAATTTGCCGAGGCAGTTGAGGAGGACGATTGGGCGGAAGGCCTTGGCCTTCGTGTAGTCGTCTTTTCCCGGTTTGGGTATGACTACTGTGATTGCTCGCTTGAACATTTCCGGCCATAGGCCGAATTTAATGCACAAGTTGAACATCCTTGTGATAATTGCGAGGGTGTGTTGGTCTGGTGGCAGATCCTCAGGTTCATCGAGATCGGGCCTGAGTTCTCCCTTGTCGTGGAAGGGGAACCCGTCAATTCTGAACAGGTTCTTGATGACACCCCATGTGATCCTATCTGGACCTGGTGCGCTTTCATTATTGGTCTTAGCAAGTGCTTCTTTCACTTCAAAGACTGTGAGGGGTTTCCACCCTCTTGTTGGTGACTTCTTCATGTCTGCAAGATATTTGGGGTCTGTGGGTCTGGGGGGTGGATGATAGGCGTCTTTAAAGACATGTGCTCTGTCCTCCGCTGTGGATGTAATGTTGCCATATGCATCCTTGAGCGCCGAGAAGGCTGATTGCTTCCTCGGCTGGGTCCATGGGACCAATTTCCATATGAAGTGTGCCGTGTTGTGTGGTGTCTCCACTATAATCTTATTGAAGTGCTTCTTTTTGGAAGCTCTCACGCTTTTGTGGAGTTCGTATAGCGCTGACTTCTCTTGGCGTCTGAGCGCTTTAATTTCATCACGGTATTCGGGTAGACCCTCCGCAAGATAGTCTCGACCTCCAAGTACATCGAGTGCTGGATCTGGGATCCCGCTGTCATATCTTCTCAGGACCACACTAAAGGGTTCTCTTGCGAGGCCCATCCCGTCTTCGCTAGCCAGGCTCGGGGTGTGTGGGAATCAACATAAGCAGGAACACGGTTATTATCCGCATCCCACCGACATAGGATTTAGTCCTCTCGGGCCAGATGACAGAGGCTGTCTGCATCCGCCACGGCTCGCTAGTGGCCACTACATGGGCCAAGGGCAGTGTGATGCACCGCCCCCTAGTTTCCCGTTCCTTGGCAGGTGGTTTGCTGATGCCTTCCGGCGCGGATCCCCACCTGTCCTCAGTCTCTGTCTCGCACCGCATGACCCAGTTGATGAGACCGGGAGTTATATGGCACTAACGTCCCCATGTGCACTACACAATGGCCCATGAGGAATGGGGTGACCTGTCGGCATGCAAGGTGCCGTCGGCTTGTTATCAAAACATTCCCCCCTCTTATCGTCGCCTATCCCTTTCAGGACCCATTGTGGGCGCCAATTCTGACAGGGTCAGAAGGGGTTGGCTAAGGGTGTGCCCCAGCTTCAGTAGCCTTCTCGCAAGCCTCCTTTACTAAGGGAGGACTGAGACACAAAATGCCATTTTTATAGTTGTTGGCGAGAGCAGGGCTTTGATAACTCTCTTGCAAACCTCCTTTACTAAGGGAGGGCCCATCTCACAACTGGAACAGAGGACGAAAGAGAACAACAAAGGGTAGGGCTTTGGATATTTCCGCTTGCAAACCTCCCTTTACTAAGGGGAGGGCCCATCCCCAGGACGAGTTTGGCGGGACCTAAATCCTGGTCGTAAACTAACATCACACTGCACAACTGCATCAGGGGGAATCACCCCGAGACCGTCACTGACCACAACTGTCTTGCAGAGCACCGGCGCTTGCACGCCCACATGGTGGTACGAGAACAAGAAGCGATCGGTGTTTTCACAGTATTGAGCCCTTCTGCATTTACCCAACCCACCAGCAGCTACCGCCCTTCTCAATAGATTTGCAAACAACCCTGCTATACGACACATCATGCAGAAACACGAGTTTGTCGTAGCAGTCCTCACCGAGCTCGCACCACATGAGCAGCCGCAACTTCTTGGCCTGAACATGAATGCAGGTCAGGCCATCAAGTTACGACTGCGGACAAATGATTATGAGGGGTTTAAGCCATATGGGGAGGTGAGGAGGGTACTATGTCATGAGCTGACGCACAATGTGTGGGGAGATCATGATAATAATGTGCGAAGCCTCGCCCTCTTCGTGCATTCACCCTGGCTAATCTGATTTTTACACCGTTAGTTCAAAGAACTGAATTCACAACTCAACCGTGAGGTTGCTGAGTTTGAATGCTCTGCTACGGAAGGCACTCACTATTTATCGTCAATGGCTGGCGATATATACCAGCCCTCCTCACAGCTTGAAGCAGAAGCACAAACATACGTACTCGGTGGGACATCCCATACGCCAGTTGTGGGTGAGTCGAGGGAGAGGAGATGGAGACTACTAGATGCTACGATGAATCGTTTACGGAAGGAAGAAGAGGAATTGGAGCAGAGCTGTGGAACAGCAGGACCCTCGGCTAATCACTAGCCATCAACATGCTCAGACAACATCTATCTGATTACAGTCTGACTTTGGATATATATGTCAACTTTGCAATGCATTTTGGTTCAAGAGTTCCTCCGGCCAGTCTGCGTTATTTCACATCACGTAGTGGTACTAGTACCTTGCTCGGTATCGATATGAATATATTTATGGCTCGTCAACGGATTCCACCCATCTTGGCCAAACCAAGGGCCGTCCTTCTCCTGTAAATGCAGAAACCGGCGGAAGTTGTACACAAGAGTATTTCTCCACTACCTCGAGGACAACCTTTCCCACAAAAGGCTTGTGATAATCCAGGGTGCCAGGCCAGCTCTTCAAGCCCACCGCCATTGCATTGGAATCGCCTTGAGCCATCTTGGCGAACGGAAGACCTGTGGCAAGAAGTTAGAACATTATGGTTGTTGAAGTACAGGATTTGAGTGTGCATTGCATGCTATTTGTGCAGGTTAATGAGACCAAGCATGTCGCTGACTCGGGTTTCCTGGCACAAGACCAACTCGGAGTCTGTTGTAGTAGAACAAGGAGAGCTAAGGCCGGCTTTCCAGATAAGGGCCATAGGGCGGGCTGAGGGGCGGGATACAGCCATATTCGGGTATAGTACCACGTGCGCCAACTGGTCGGCATTCCCGTTTAGGCCTCCTTTTTGATAACTGCCAGTAGCAACGGTTAATGGGTCGCCATTGATATTCTGTGGAATTGGACTCGGATTAACGGCACTTCTTGCTTCAATGAGAGCTCCGTTCGTGAAGAGCCAATGATCCACTAGCGCACAAGAATGCACATCTTCGCAGCAGTTATGTTTGTTGCGGTTCCTTCCATAACAACTTATCATCAAACGTAACTCTCTTTGTGCCATGCAGCTGCCTCATGCCTTGTTAGCATCGAGTGGCAGTGATGCACTCTGCAGAACTGGCACCAGCCTACTACCAACCCCAGCAGCTTGTCAATGTCTATCGTTGCATTTACGTTTGGTTCCTTTGGCGACATCTTTTCTCTTGTTGGGCTTGCTATCTCCATTGCGAAAGCGCTAAGTGATAGTCGAGGATCGTCGGCGGATTGTCGCGAACTCATCGACTACCTGAACGCCTTCGTCCGTCACCTTTATTGCTCGGACGACATCCTCTCCCCTTTCTATGCAGACAATGGTTCCTCCTCAGATCGATCACAGCCAAGACTGAATCGATTGGCCGTTATCGCTATAGGTTCTGCAATTGCTACCTGCGAGCGACTCATGACGGGGTTCCAGACCAAGTTCGATCCCTATCAGCAGAGCTTGGTTCATGGTGGTTCAAGGAGGTTGGGAGTCGATATTTGGAGAAAGATACGATGGATGTCTTTCCAGACTGAGGTTAATGATTTGCGCAGAAAAATCGATGAGCAACGTGATGTTATCGCCATGATGCTTTCTTTATGCAACCTGTCGGTCAATTTGCTACACTTCATAAGAACATGATTTACTAATTGTGCCTTATTAGTACACTGACGGCAGAGTCACAAAAAGCCCCGGCGCGGTTGCATACGCCGAGTCAAGTCTTGGGTATATATCTGACGGATTTACTGGACGAGAAGGTGTTCGTCCCTATCCAACACTGTGGTAGCCAAATAGTATGCATAGTATCTGATTTGAGATTTTTTGTTCTCAATCCGCACGAATTCTGAACAGGAATTTCATCAATACCTCAAATTCTTTTTCCGAAATCGTGCAGGGCGCACATTTGTCGATCGTGGAAACTATGATTTGACGGCTCAATCCACGAACCAACTCGTTATACATCAGTCTTGGGCGGAATCTGTCAAACCCGGTATGGCCCTCGTGATGAGTGCGCTGGTTAAAGTCTCCAAGAGCGATCGGGGAGTTTGCCCGAAGTGCAAAATATTGAACGATGCAGCATCTATCGAAGATGAATTGAATGAGATTCAATGGTATCGAATCAATATCCTCGACCGTTGTTATACTAATAAGATTATACTGAAAGCTCGTATTGTCGCACAATATTCCGTGTATTCGACGACCGCTTCGAGGAAGTGGAAGATGAATCAGCCCAAGTAACTGGTTTGACGACAGGGGCAAACTCTTCTGCTCAGTCGAAGGCCGGCGCAGATCGTTCTCCTCACCGCCGAACTACTGAGGATGAGGCCCAGTATGTTAGGCGTATATCTGTAATTCCATTGGTCTTGGTGCATTCGCCGCCCCAAGCTGCGATCTCTCAGAACCCATATGAGAACCTCAATTATCGGAAGGTGAGCCAACCTCTTGAATATCCTTGACAATACAAAAATGTTTGTAGGCTAAAACGATGGATATAGCACTACGGCCATATGAGCCCCAAGACGATGGCAGCGCTGCCCAGGTTCTCTGATGGTCTTCGACGCTCATCAGCAGGAGATTTACGGCCTGTGTTACCATTTGTACTGGACGACGACGATCTACTAGTTGAGTCCCCGGAGGAGGAAGGGTCTGGATATCCATTTGGTGAGGATAACAGTGTGGACGAGGTTGAATACGCATACGGGTAAGTCTTCGTGAAGTGCAAACCGCGATTCAGGAGCTAACATAAATACGTAGCCTTTAATCAGTGCTGTTAATTGCATCATAACTGTGTGTCAGCAGCTGGATACTTGCATGAGAACACGTCTATCGTGCAGAGAAAGGCACAACATGCCTTTCAATGACGCTCCCGCAACTAAACAAACGTAGGGCAGTCCTAAAAGTTAGATTCGATCAGTTCGAGTTCAAGAGTCTTGCACACGCACCTCTTCAATACCAAATTCAGTATGGCGCAAATCCCCCGCCAGCCTTTCCGAGAAATTGTATGGACTCAATATAAAATCAAGGTACTCGGAGTCGTGATACACAGCCATGGCCTTCACGTCGGCTGGTGAAGGCGGTGGAATACGCGATACGGTATTATAACTCCAGTTCGGTGTAAGCATTCCATACTGTTTCACAAGAGTATGGACAAGTAGAGACCGGTTTTTGTTTGAAGGGAGTAGGGAAGAGACCTATCTTTTCCTTGAGCATTTGAGAACAGGAAATATGGACTTCAACCAAACCTTTACTAGTTCGTTTGACACAACGTACGCCACAACTGGTGGCCTGCTTTGATCTCCATTTTCACACTCACAATGTACGTGCGACATTTCCTGGTATACCTGAAGTTGATAAAAGGATCCAAAGGAGACTTGAAGTGAAGCGGGCACTGCCAGTGGATCCGTCGCCAAACAGGACGATAAGTTCCTAGTAGAGGTCCGCAGTGCACATATCTAGAGGTTTTCTGAAATCTACATAGTCCAAAGTTTAGTTTGTGCAGAGATACACTGAAAATCTGCCCTCTCACCTTCAGTCTTGAAATAGTCCGACTTGAAGTTACGAAGTTACGGTATTCTCTGGAGTCTGAAAGGTTGCGGCCCGGGCCCGTGTACGGACGCCGCAGCCGGCCAGTGCCGAACGCCATCACCCACCGTCGCCTTCAAATTGAACGCCCAAACCAGCAACCCTACAGCAGCCTCTTGAAGCAAAGCATGTTGCAGGTAAACTCGTTCTTGATATCGATGGTATTTGATATCTTCAGAGTTATAATTAAGCAAGTTTTTGCCTGAGGCCTGAGGCCAACTGTTGCTTTCTCACGCAATTGATCGAGCAAGAAAACAGTTGGTGTTCACCTACACAACTTGCGTGTTGCCAAAATAAGGACTGAACCAGATATCGAACAGGTTCGTCAAATTCTTGCACTGAAAACAATTGCTGATGATTACTTATTCAGCATAGTTTTTTGGTTGTTGTTGCGATAGCAAAGCATTCACTATTAATCAGTTGTGAGTATTATTACTCCCCTTTACGCCGCGTATTGAAGGTAGATGACACAGTTGTCATATTATCAAAAATCGCTAGCATCATTGCTGCCACTCTCGGGCTAGCCTTGACATGGCAAAAAGCGCTCAAGCATAGGACCCAGGGTGGGAGGAATGGCCTCAACACGCCATCAAGCAACATGCTCCTCCGAGATGGTCTGTCCCTCTATTGATCCACGAGATCCACCTGAGGCAGATTTCCGTGACGCGAGCAGCATCTATTTTGCGTGAGTCTATGAAATACGAATATTTCTTTGGGTAAACAAGTGCGCCATAATGCTATGTGGAGTGCACTTCTCTCGATGAGCATTGCTCAAATTCTTGTAGAAAGCGTTGTGAGTCTTCACTTCTTTACATTGGCAACTTTGCTAACGCCTCTTCACTGTCTAGCCATTTCTCTCAAAGATTTCTCGCGTTTCATCTATTACCGAAGTGTACGCCTATTGACCTGATCGATAGCGTATATATATTGATCCACTGATCATTTTCAGCTCACAGCCAATTTTCGTCTCTCGCCCCCTGCTCAACTTGTACCAAGTCGGTCAATCGGAGGAACCAACACAGACTCCCTTTGATACACAAATTTCTCTATCCCCGTCTTTCGTCTTTCCGCAGTACCTAGTGTCATTGGAGATATGGGCGAGGATCCCGATTATGGAACTACAGAAGAAGCAAACGACGCCATCGAAGATATTGAAGGCAGCGTTGAAGCGGTCGGGGCAGAAGCGGTCGATAATGTAATGGACATAAACAATAAACCCATCCACCCCTCTGGGAACGACAGCGGAGACACGCAGGAGGTACTGTTTGCGCAATTGGTTGCATCAATCCCTTTAACGTTTATTCGCTAGATACCATGAGGCATGGCTGCATGAAATACGGGGTCAGATTTATCTGTTGTGACATGAAGTGAGTTCATCAAACGTCTATGCTAGTGCTTATTATGCATTGTCTGATGATTATTTCCAAGGCCTTCCTCCCCGTTCGTTCTATGGATGTTATCAATTCTCTCTTGGTATTTGCACCACCACCCTGATTACGGCAGCTGGAACAGCCCGAGATGACATAGCCGTATTCTCCTTCTATAAAACGGGCGGGAACGAAGAGTCAGAATGCGTTCAGAAACTTCAACTTAGCAGTCCTATTTGCGTTAGCCCCAACAGTTGCCTTTAATTTGGTCCACCCCATGTCACCACTCAGAGCAGAAACCTGACCGCGCGGGAGCGATAGCGCCGATGGTTCCCTGATGTGGCAGATAGATTCGGACCTCGGATCCTTGCCTAATTCCCACAGATGTCCACCGGTTAAGGATCGTGTGACGGAATGCGCTGTCTTATCGCCTTTGCATGCGTGAACCAGTCACCATAAATCGCGATACATTCTAATTAGGTCAAAGCCAATCAGGTATGCGACTTTTCTCCCAATTATTTACCTTCCTCACCCTGCCGCATTTAGCACAGTTCCTGGGCCTTGGTTCGAATTGCATGGGAAGAAAGCTAATCTGCTTGATGTCAGAAGCTTTTTGAATTGACTCGTTATATCATACCCGTGGACTGTACCGAGGCTGGTTTGCTCCTGGCATGTACCAACACCCTAAATTATGTAAACCTCTTAGATTGACAGTCGTCGTATCGGAGGGGGCAAGCCAGAATTCCCGGGCAATGTTGAGTCACACTTCCCGTTTACTTTCCGTAACGCAATTTACCATCCAAGTGACTTGGAGCCCGGACATCTCCATGCTTATTCCATCAAGATGGGTTCGACGTACAGCGTTGAAATTTGACGGGCAGCATAAGTCTTCCCGTCGGAACATGTCTTTTCAACTCTGCCCCTTCACCCCCTCCGTCTCCCTTATATCTTGCGCTATGTCTCAGACAGACTTCCAGGCTGTTGCCGAATTTCAAGCCAAGTACGTAACAGTTTTGCAATTCCAGTCAACGCAACGTTTGAACGAGTTTATAAACAGCTTAGTGGCTGATTTTATAAACTATGCCATGAGCGGTAAATGGGGTTACTTTAGTTGGAGAATTCTGGCGTTACTTATGATATGACACAAAAGCATTGGTCGCATATGAATATATCATCACAATCCGAGAAGAAGTGACTATGGTCTGGCGGAGAAGATGGACCCTTGTCACATGGCTGTTCATCGCAAACCGATATATCATGATTGCACTTGTGATATGGGAAGTTTCGCCTTCCACACCTCAGGTCAGGCTTTTCAACTTTGAAATCATACCGCAATGTTAAATATGCAAACAGAGGTGATTTCCGAAGAAATGAAAACAATTTCAACTAATAAATGCTGTGGAATGCTACAGTTGTCCGAATTCCGTGGTACTGGATGATGTATTGGGGATGGTGCAGTATGTCATATTTTCTGGTATGAACAAGGGTCTATCTTATCACGATGCTTGATCTAACGTGAATCCTAGTCTTTTCTGCACTCCGCATATATGCTATATGGAACCGCAGCGTTCCTGTAGCATTTCTTATCATGGTTCTGAACCTGGTACCGGTAGCAACAAGTATTGTGAGTTGCACTCTTATACTCAGGTGCCTTGAATTGACACTGGCTAGTTCGTATACACTCGAGAAACCACTTCCTTTTCCGAAATTCCGGCACTTGGAACGTTCTGCAAAACAATCACTCATCTCTCTCCTAGCATTATCTTTGAGCATGTCTATTCATTTTCACATATCTAGCCAGCTAACGTTTTCCGAGTAGCCGTACGTATATATCAGCAGTCAGCATTCTGCGCGAAAATGAAAGCACAGTGTTATAGGCGAACTGGGAACGCGTTTGGCCATCATTATCGCGGACACTATTGTTTTAGCGTTGACTTGGCATAAAACGTTCAAAAACCGGATGGAAGGCTCACGAAGTGGCATACAGACCCCATTGAGCAGCATGCTCCTACAAGATGGTTTGCCCATTTTTTCTCAATGTCAATGTCAATGCCAGTCTTATTATTCAAATTTCGCAACGTAGGAACTCTATATTTCTCGTGAGCCTCAAATAACTTCGAAGGTACTACCAATAATCGTTCACATGTGTACTATACGGTTAGTGCCCTTCTTGCGATGAATATTGTTCAGGTGCTTGTGAGAAATGTGGTATGTCTACTATCATTCCGTAGGAGTAATGCGGCTAATGCTGCACAAGCCATCCCTAATGACTGCAGATGGAGTCGTGGCAATCATCCAAGCGTAAGCAAACGAATTTCGTCCAAATGGTCAGGCTCACATTACATCTGATAGACTGACTCCAATTCTGATCTCTCGCTTCTTGCTCAACCTCCGTCAACTCGGAGAACCAGAAAATGGGACAGAGGATGCCCCCGACTCTCGCCTATCCATCCCTGGGTTCCGAATTGTCACGTTAACCAGTATTGTCGGGAACATGGGCGAGGAGCTTAACCGCCTCGGTACAGAAGAGGACGCAGGAGTCGGAATGGATAGTATCATCGACGAGGCCAGGGCCGTCGTTTTAGCGGAAGGTGCAAGCTGGACTGAGGAGATCATGGAGTCGTCGCTTGAAGATCGTTGCACGACCGGCAATCATCAAGTTCAGCAGGTATTCTTTGAGATGGCTCCTGCGCTCTCTGTTCTGACAATGACGTAAAATATTCCTACAGATATCACGCCCGTAGTTTAAGCCATCTCTATGAGATCCTACCTGAACATATTCATATTGGCAAGTCCCTGACTCTATAAACCACTCGTAAGCGGATTAATCATGCAAGAGGAGTTTACTCACCGGGATTCGCGCCCTAGAAGTTGTTTGATGAAGGAACACCAAAGGGTATCTTGCCATATGCTACCGGGACTTTGTATCTACACCACTTAACCCAAATCCATAATATTCCGGCATGCACCACAGATTTTATACAGAATGTTGGTGAATTTACGAGCCCCTTTGCACTGATTTGGGTGACCTCGCTAATTCTCGTTGTATATAAATAAATATCAAGCAGAAGTGCCAAAAACCCAGTCAGATAACTATATTCTGAAACTTCAAGCTACGTTTTAAGTGGCACGGGTATTGTCACCTGAATAGTAGCTAGGAGGAGTCCCCGCCCTGTCATTCCGTAGAGTCTGCACCATTCTGCGTAGTATCAATTGCTCGATTTCCGCGCGTAGGCTGAGCGCATCTTCTTGCGAGACTATGTTACTGCCCCTGCGAGAATAGGTGGGGTGAGGTGCCACCGTGTCCATCAGATTCTCTCCAGAAGGCACTGGCACCTCAGGAATACTATTTATCGCAATCGGAGCAGGCGCAGGCTGCGAATTTTCAGGAGGGTTGAGTACGTACTCACGCCCACCGTGATGTGCCTTTGTCCAAGTGATGTTTGGCTCGATAGATGCTGCCGAGGGAGTACAGTCCAAAGAAAACGGATGGATGTGTGATTGTTCCGCCATAGCTCCAGCTTGTGGATGCAAATTTCGTCGGTGATGCTGCCTAGATCTGCTCCACAGAATAACTGCAGCGATAAACAGAACTAGTCCTCCTAACCCTCCTCCCGTGCCCCCTATGATTGGTCCGAGTCCGACTTTATGGGAACGCAGAGCCGGCGCCGTGGCTGCACTGCCAGTCGACGAAGATTGAGGAAGAGCAGTGCTAATAGTTTGATTGCCGAGACTGCAAAGGATGAGAAAACATCAGGTACTGTATCATCGAGACCTAAAGCGTACGTACGCAAGAGCGTGAGGGGCATATATCCCCCCGACGAATGGACTAGAATCTTGATTAGAAAGATCTCTCTCTGTAGATTTTGCGCGTACCTGCCCGATTCGCTCACTGATTTTCCGGTATAGTTGAATACCGCAGGTAAAGTACTGTTACTAGTACTGAAATGGGTCCAAATGGGGTTTTGAAGGCTGTATATATTAAAAATATTTGAGATATTTCTCGCATGTGGAACATCCGCCATATATGTCGCAGTAAAGTAAGACCAGGCTGACGACCTTATCAGCAGGCGCAAAGGTGACCAAGTTATCTAACACACCGGAATTGGCTAATCCATCCTGACTACTGTCAATGGGCACGCCATCTGCCAGTGGATAGATTACGCGTTATTGCTAAAATATGGTAGACAATAGTGACGTAAACCAACCTTTACCTGTAGAAAGGACATTATTCAGAAGGAACTCAGTTTGCATCTGGTAGATCTGGACGGGGTAAATACGCTTATATAAAGACAGAGACAGCATTAGGTACGCACTTCTTGGTCGATAACATTGGATTGTAGTAACTTGTCTGCATATAGGTTATATGCGAGTGTCCATGAGTTTTCGTCTCCAAAGTGGGCTAATATATGCGGAGGAGATGATGACGATATAGCTTCGGACTGCCATATCTTGGCGTAAACGCTTGATACATTCTTGAAACGCAGAGGTGGTTACAATTTGAGTCCCTGACAACATCAATCGACGACTTACTGCATAATGTGCCGAATCAGCGGGGATATCTAAAGCATCTCCAATCGTTGACATGGCCTTAATACCGATGATACCCTTGAGGGAAAGGTTGGTCGAGTTGCCTGATTGTCCATCGGCATCCTCTCTAAGTGTCTTTAAGTACGCCGCTGATAGATAGGAGAACAGTCTAACATACTGGCCGTCTGACAAGGGCAAAGTGTTACTTATCAGATAGTCTGCCCAATTCTTCAGCAAGCCGTACTACAAGGACTTTCAGCCATTGGTATATCGCTTAGCTAAAGCTGGAGACCTACGTAGCGATGTAGCAGTGAACCATCTCCACTTGTTCTTGCGTGTGCCAAAGCCATGATGAGCATGTTGCTGGACTCTGCGCCTACGTTTAGCTGGATAAATCAATGACCGCAAACAGCAGACTAACGTTCGACGCCTTGAGAATGAGATGCGTTATTTCCTGTCGCGTTGGGGTACTGTATACCTATAAAACGTCATTATGTGTATGTGTGCGAAAACGGAATTGGACCGATTACCAATATCGCGAGGTGCATAAGGATACGACCAACGGGAGGAAGCGGCAAATTCGAAGACTGGCTCAAGGAGATACCCGCCGTAAGACGCATTCAGAATTAAAAATGCTGGAAATGATGCATATAGTCCTTCAACAGGGTTCACTCTCCTGCAAATGGAACAGGTACTATTTCAATACAACTCTGTGAATCACCAAGTAGCACTCACCCACTCGACCCCAAATCCTTCATAAACATCTTCACATCAGAAGTATTCCATTGATTATTAGTGTCCCCCTGAATATTGGCAGAAGTCTGTCCAATTGTCAGCTCCGTACCCCCCATCGCTTGCCGTAAAGCTAGAAGTGTCATGTTATATGACACTGGGCCCTCATTGACTAAAGGAGCGATCATATAACTCAAGTTCCCTACTATGTTGTCGGCAACGTTCTCCCATCGTTTGATCCCATCCGGGTAATCCTGTAAGAGAGCAGAAATCTGGAGTGATCGAAGCGTAAGAACTCCTGGTAGAAGGGACGCCAGCGGCCTGGACTTACAACCTCCTGCGGGCTATCAAACTGAGAGCACCAGTACGGACTACGCTGTTGCTGCGACCCATCTTCGGTTATATAGGTGATGGCTGGATTTCTTATCATACCAAAAGCCCATACAACAGAGCCACTTGTTTCAACAATATTCCCTAGATCAACTGAAATCGCGAAGGCGTTGAAACTTTGTTGTCCATTCACATTAATCTCGTTGACGGGGGATAGGGTTTTATTTGTTAGGGTGCCCGTATTTTGGAATTGTGTTTGAGTATTATCCTCAGTATCGGACATATAAGTGATGCCGGGTCTCTGAGATAGATTCAGCATATTTATCAGTCATCTACAGATGCACTCACTGCCGCCATCCCATAATACACTGTGGCATCCTGTGCTAAATTGTGTACCTCTGACATGGGCAAAGGATACATAGGTTGAACTTGATGGTACACCATTGTTGGATCTGCTGTGTAGGTGGTCCAGTTCAGCTCGGAACCAGGATAATACACCGCCCAGGGATCTACAGAACAATTATTCACATATCAGTACACTATCCGTGCCTAACAAATTGGATGTTCTACAGCCAGTTATATCAGAATATATTTGCACCCTGTGGGATTGTCCGTCATTCGTGGAGGCATCAACTGCAACGTAGCCGAAAGGAAGAGATTGCCACGCCAGATTTGTCGGCTAAAAAAATGCTACGTGACTCAGCATACTAGGATTTCGTGATAATATCTTCCCACCTCAATGGGAGAGACAAAAGTTATCATAAGATCAACCGGACCAGCGGTCATTTGGAAAATTGTAGCTGTCGCTGTGATCTCCATATCGATCAGGGTGGCGCGGGATACAGAACTTGAAGCTTCGCCCAACCATTGATACGTGGCATTGTTGTCAACCCGAATTAAACCACACCACTCGATAATCTATCAAATTGATGATTATAGCCCTGCCGCTGTGTAGAATCAAAGAAACTGGCACATACGGATGTATCCCAGAACGAAGGCCACAACTTCGAGGCCGGGTTGTCGTCGTTTTGAGTGCCCCCTATCCAAGAGCTGAAATATGGGGAGCGCACAATTAGTGGAAGCCTAGCATTCACTAGGAGGCCTAGGGAGAAAAACGGTGCGATTTGAGCATGAGCTACCAGGGCAGTCGCCAAGGCGGAGAATACGAAGGCAGCACAAAACATCCTGTGGGACGTACAGGTAGAGGGTCGATGTGCAAGATGGGGAATGCTCTGGAGTCCTGATATAAGGGCATTGACTGAGATCTTGGTAGCTATGCCAACATCTGCATGTACATGCCCGCTCTCGTCTGAGGTAAAACAATGAGAAGCCAAGACAATATGATGACATGAGAACGTGATTTCACGATAGAGAATCAGGATTTATTGCTTTGTGTCGGATGCCGTGGGGACATGCAGTCATAGCTTTCTATGATAGTGGATGCCGTGGGGACATGCAGTCATACCTTTCTATGATAGTGCCAACGAGACGCCATGGCACTGGACTGGAACTGGACTCGACGTAGTAACCGGCAGAAACCAAGATCTGTAAACCTGTGCTTCATCCAGGATCCTAGGGAGTAGTATCCTTGAAACCGGTCAGCACCCAATGGGCTCGCTATATTGCCAGATAGGAAACTCCTATGAGAGGTAAGCAGCATCATATCAGCAATAGTATTACATCTGACGGGAGGCGGATAAGATGGCGTACTGAATGATTCATCTTTGCTTTGAAATTTGAATGGAAGATATTGTATAAGTGATACATAATCTTTTGATACGATGATATAGGGCATATGCACGATCCAGAACCTGCTAAAACGCGCCAGGCGCACCACTTTCCTTTTTTTTGTCTTCGAATTTTGCGCCGGCGGAAGTGGTACTAAAAGTCTAGGACCTAATCCGAAACCAGCGGATTCTATCGCATAAACACATCAAACATGAAACTGGCTTACGCAAAAAAAACGACGTCTGGATGGTGTCGGTGAGGTCCCCCTTTCAAACTCGGTGGTGGTGGCGGCGGTGGCGGTGGTGGTAAATTCAGAGTAGGGATCGAACCTGCGTTGCCTGATTCAGTCGTTTGCAATCCGGACTACGCCGGGCGGAATGTGAACTTCCGTTGCAACCTTTCGCCATTCCACGACTAATATTCCTCAGGGTTCCCAGGCTGGGGTTCCCTATTTCAGTGCAGAGAACATTTGATTCCAAGGGGAGGTACGAGGAGTCTGTTCACTATCAGATGCCCCGACAGGCACTACTGCATCAGCAAAACGTCCACTGGCGCCAAAAGCAACTTACACGTCTTAAAACAGCGTTAAGACAGTTTAAGGTGGTAAGTTGCTCTTAAGTTGAGCCAGTATGTTCCCCTGGGATAAGAAGAGGTTTTCTGACAAAAGAAGAAATAAGACGGCCCATTCTTACCTCAGATAGTTCACCTTAGAGTGCTTAGAGCCTTGCTCCTTCTTATAGTAGTCTTAAAATTCACCGGAAAATGGTGTAAAATAATAATTGAAACTGATAGCTACTACATAGACTAATAGTATACGAGTATAACAGATAACCCAAAAGTAAGACTCACTTGTGAGGGGAATCAGTGTGAGAGGGTAAACGAGTCAAGTAAGGCTTGTTAAGCCTGAGTTTGTTGGGTAGACAATAAGTGAATAAGTCTGAGGATGTAGCCTCAGATGTGCCTGCTTATATACATGTGTACTAGTACCCCTGGGACCAGTAATGACCCCAGATACTACAGGTTACTAATCTAGTCACATGGTGCTATGACATGCTCTGACACCATCCTGCCCAGGAGTAGTGTGCTCGGCATGATTGACCCATAGCCTAAATACATCAACCATAACCCTACATGTGATAATGTGCTACTGGAACATTCTAGCAAGGCCTAGAATGTGTCTAGGTGTAGTCTAGCTCTTCTAACAGTCTGGAACACTAACATTGATGTGACAATGAAGTGACAGTAACTATCAGTCACGGATGCCTAAATGGGAAAATCTATGACAATACCCCCTCTTCTGATTCAAGCTCCGATGAGAAGAACATGATTTTGACCATTGGACGTAGCCTATCACACCAAGTGTAGTCTAAATTTGAGTGATTTTGACATCACAGACGGCAATTCACTCTACTATGAGTTGGGCGATGGGATTGTTCTTGTTGATTTTAAGGTCGATGTCGCTGGTGTTTACAAGAGTAACTTGTATTTCGCCTGGGAAATCACGATCTATAGCACTTTCAATTGTGTTGATATCCTTCACTATTGAATCACTTCTGGGTGCAATATGACCATAGGCGCCAGTAGGGAGCTGTATCTTAATCCCTGTCAAGATTAAAGCTCTGGATTTACTGGGAATAACCTGGTCTTGACTTGCATACAGATCTAAGCCTGCTGCATCATTTGTTCTCCTAGTGGGTCCCTTGCCTCCGATTAACTCTACTCGAAGTGTGGAGTCTCTTTGCAGTAGCACAAATGTTTGATCTGCTGGACTACTGTCTAAAGTACGGATGGCCTGAGGATGCGCCTTGTGATATTCCTGAATCGCTTCTTTGGAATTCTTGAGAAGGCTGGCTGGTTCCCATGAGTCTTCATCAGGTCCGCAATGTTTCCAGCGGACAAGGTATTGAAGTCGGCGGCAGTAAAGCCGTGAGGAGAGGATTTTTTCAACTTCCCACTCCTCATGTCCCTCAACCGTGATAGGTTCTGCCGTAGGTCCTTTCTGACCTGGTATCTTTGCATCATTATAGGGTATGAGTTTACTGGTGTGAAAGACTGGATGAATCCTAG
>MLYV02000534.1:0-37975 GCA_001913855.2 Hermanssonia centrifuga | reverse complement strand
GGGGGGGCATCAATCACAGAACATTATTTCAAACATTATTTGACTCACCATTATCATTAGCGTCAAGTCTGACCCCGAGTGACAGTCATACGGTGTTGAATTCCGACTCGGAGGCACCCCAAGTAGCATAGTACACTGGCACCAGTATATTGTAGTCAGCATGGTGATGGAACAAGTGTACAAATAGGTGCATACCTTAGTAACTTGAGCATAGGATGCAATCAGAGCTGCATATCCGTGGGAGCTGGAGCCGCGTCACTCGGTGTGCTGGGCCCGAAGGTGGGTGGTAAGAGGGAAAGGAGAACTTAGAGGTAAGTAAGGATGGCCGTTGTTATATATACTGGGGGCGGATTTTTAGTAGCGGAGTGTAAATTACCTTGCTTGACAAGGTTGTTCCACTTTCCACAATTCGTGAGCACTTTTCGACTTCCCGGAGTTTGCCGAACCGCCCCGCTGCGGCCCGGCGCTTGCACTCCCCAGTCGGAACTTCAGCTTACTTCAGAATTGGCATGTCTGCAACTCGGATCTGCGACAAACTATTATAAACATATATCATGTTTGCTAGCTACACCCCCCCTCGGCCCATTTTCTCCCACCAAACATTTGTCGTTTCATCTAATTCCTCTGGCAAATGGTCGTCTTCAACAAGAAGTTAAGGGTTGTGAGACACCTTGAAGAGCTCGTCTTTGAAGTCGCGCAACAGCCTGATCATCTCCCTCCCTGAGCTGCAAGACAAGGCAACATATGAATTTGAACAGAGTAAGTGTTCCTGATGGAGGCAATGCAATATCAATAAGGCTCAATAAAGATGTTTGGCCTTGTGAGCGGTAGTTGGTGAATCCATAAGCAGCAGACTGGCGTACCGCCGTCGACACACGGTATGGCTTATCTCCTTTCCTGGGGTTGTCTCATAACTAATCCGAAATCATTGTTGTTTCACCTCTATAGGGATAACAGATTCCTTGAGACCAGGCAGCCATGTTAGGCCGTGTTGCGGTTGAGTTTGACTAGTAAGTACACCGGTCATGATTAAGCAAATTTTCTCTCTAAAATGTCATGTGCAGTGCTAAATATTCATGTAAATGCATAAGCTAGTACAATTCAACGTCTTTACAATTCTCTACAATATAAAACAACACTTCTACTATGCTATTCGGTTCCAATGTCTCAATCTCATTGGCACGTCGAGCAAGGTTGGTGTCGGCCGCAGCCGGCGCTTCCCTAGTATAATATGGGAGCTACTTACGTCATTGACGTCTGTCGATGTAGCATAACATCGCGTCCCAATCTGCAAGACGGAGGTACAATGAGAGTCTACGATGGCCCGGCGCCTAATCGACGCGTCGCCCGACGCGTGACAGTGCAAGTAATGTCACACGCATTGCTTGCAAGACGGTGGGACAGCTTCTATACATCTCATATGTCTATCAGCTGAGTTGTGAGTGACTTATCACTATATGTAATGTACCACCTGTCCGTCAAACAATTGCATTTCGAGGCATCCCATCATCAAAAAGGTGCGTTATACATTGTCACGCAAATGCTCACCGGCCCGTCGGCCTCTTCCAAACCGATACCTGTCTTGTAAGCGTTTTTTTTTTTTGCTGATTTGAACTTCAATAGTAACTGAACAACGAGAAATGGCTTCATTCTACGGCTTCTTGAAGAGGGTTTACACGGTGATTCGCGAAATCACCACCTCTAGATCTGCTGAAATTCTGACTTGGAGCTCACTCCAACATTTCTTGCGCAGGCGACCCACCCGCCTACGTGCGAGCTGTCTACGTCCAGCACCCCTATCAAGTTTGGGATATTGGGCGCGGCGAACATTGCACCCACGGCACTCATCGTACCTGCGAAGAGCCACCCTGAAGTTATCATCTACGCTGTCGCCGCGCGGAGTCTCGACAAAGCCAAAACCTTCTCGGGAAAGTATGGCATTGAGAAAGTCTACGGAGGCCCCAATGCATACCAAGGTATGTACCAAACTTGATGCTTTGTCGTTGGCATTACTGTAGTGATCAATTGAACGACAGAACTTCTGGACGACCCTGAAGTGGAGGCAGTCTACAATCCAGTACGTACGCAGACATGCCACCAGTGGACGAAGCACTTACGCGATCATCGAATCCCATTCATTAGCTTCCGAACGGGCTCCATTACGAGTGGACAATGAAAGCTCTGGACGCTGGAAAGCATGTATTGTTGGAAAAGCCAAGTGCAGATACTGCTGCGGAGACGCGGGAGATGTTCGAACTCGCAGAGAAGAAAGGGCTGGTGCTGCTTGAAGCATTTCATTACAGGTGCGCGCGAAGAGGGTCTCTGTGCTGCAGTCAGATGAGAATAGGCAAATCTTTCAGGTTCCATCCTGCGGTGCAGCGGGCTAAGGCCATATTGGATAGCGGCGAGTTGGGGGCCATCAAAAGCGTGGAAGCAACCCTAACGGTTCCCAGAGGCATCTTGAAAGATGATGATATCAGGTTTGATTATTCGTTAGGAGGAGGGGGCCTGATGGACATGGGATGTAAGTACAACGCATTCAAAATCCCCACCCTTCAGTTCGTGACCAATTTATTAGGCTACACCATCAATTGCCTGCGCTATCTCACATCATCTAACCCAACATCCGTGCTTTCTGCGACTCCTGATTATGTACCTTCCAAGACCGACAGCCCCTCGCTTGTTGATGCAGGAACAACGGCTACTCTGGCCTTCCCTTCAGATATCACGGGAACGCTTACCTGCCATCTTTGTAAACCTCCTACGCTTCGTGTCATCCCGAAACTGCCAAACGTGACATTCCAGGTCACATGTGAAAATGGGGAGATGAACATGTACAACTTTGTAATGCCAACGTTGTACCATTGGATCGAAGTTAGTGTCAAGACTGGTAAGGGGGGAAAGGATAGAAAGAAGAGAGTAGAGAAAGTGTATAAACCCACCGATCCCGGATGGAAAGGCGAAGAGTGGTGGACCACGTGCGTAATTTATCCATCTCATTCAAGTTCTATTCACAGATAGATGTCTTTGTTCGCAGATATCGTTTCCAGCTTGAGGCTTTCGTGGACAAACTCAAAGGACGTAAACCTCAGACTTGGGTTTCCGCCGAAGACTCCATTTCCAATATGGAATCGATTGAGAAAGTGTACGAGAAGGTTAGTGTCCATTGAGGATGGTTTCCATCTCATAAACTAATAGCCCTATCGCAGATGGATCTTGGTAGCCGTCCGGCATCGACGTTCAAACTACCTGTTCTGTGATGTCTCACGAGTTGTCTCGTCTCTAGTATTTCCGCTTTTATTCTCTTCATCCAGCAGCATTCAGCCTCGCTTCACATACGTTTCTTCCTTACACGCTGAAAACATTTGTTTCTTGTACTAACAGTGTAACCCTTTCGATGTAAATGCCTTCTGGATTGTATATCATTGTAACTCACACATACCTATTCCGTCCTTTGTGTATGCAATTTTGATACCTGCCAATGACACTGCCCTCCTACCACCCGGCGGACTAACGCCCCCCAGGTTGTATGCCATGCCACGCGCTGTGTGATAGCGTTTAGTGAGAAGCTCGGTCAAAATCATCGTATTCATGACATTCAACTGTTACATTGCTAACTAACGTATGTCTATCAGACCAATCTCCCCAACAAAGGATGGCACAAGACCCTTCCTTCGATGTCCGCGCTATGTTCCCTTGATATGGGTCGCTCGTGCTACGACCAGTAAGTCCCTGTATCTACATTTGCTGACTGCTATGTTACAATAATCAGGTTAGAATTAATTGCCCATTTTCTTCGGATATGGATCATGAACGGAGACGTACACAAGTTACAATTTCCGGGACTACTTCAAGAAATTTGTTGATTGAGAACCGATCTGTACCAATGCGGGGTCGCTACTTCTACTGTCATTTCTGCTGTTAGGATAGCATAGCCATAAACATGTCGTACAACAGGGAGGGAAGTAGGACTGATATTTACCTTTCTAAACCTAGCAATTTCTTGATGTTTGATACCGTTCGGTTCCCTCACGGACAACGAACCGATGGATATCATGTCGGAAGTTACTGTGAGAAACGAGTCGCATTTGAGTGCAATATATTACAGGATCTCCAGCGCACCCGCATAAGCCCGAAGATTTGGTCTTGGATGTTGAGAGGGAGGAGATGTTCAATGGAAGGGCGACCTAACTACTGTCGGTTGCCAACTTTGTGAGGCCCTCGCCGATACCCCTTATGATTGGTGCACCAATAGAGGATATGGTGCTCAAAGCGCGAGAGAGATGGCGTCGCTTTCGTCACCTTCTGCCCGGAAAAGCAGCTCCATCGATTCATGGCTTTGGTTGTCTGTACTAGTGGCATCTAAATTTTCTTATTTAGCAGGTGCTTTCCCAAAATACCAATGATAGATTGAAATACTCGCCAAATAAGACGTGAATGATGATGATGCTGCAGATGCTAGCGATGTTCTCCGCGTTTCCTAGAGAACTATGCACGGTGTTGCTGTCACTGCTGCCACTGACTAGAATGTTCTCTTTTTTTGAAGTCTGAAACTGACTCAGTAAAGTAGCTACACTTTTGTGAAGAGACTGAAGAGACCACTGATAAGAGGGTTCACAGGAGAGGCCATGCTGGTCGTGCTATCCAGGAAAATAGCTTCGCTAAAGTCTGTGAAGGAGACATCCCGACTATGGGAAGAGCACCAATGAGTGTTGTGACAGACAGCGGCAGTAGGGAGTCATTCAGGGAGCTAAAAGCGGCAAAAGATGCGTATAAGACCGAGGGAAAAGACAAAGCAGGCTAAAAACAAATCGATGGTGGGATCTTAGAGATTCGGAGACAGAATATTGTGAGTTTGTTTAGTGGTCTCCTCGATAGTAGCGTGTGCGACTCACTAACCGTGACATCCAAAACCGAGCCGGCATTGCTCGGTATGCCGACGTAAGATGTTCCACCGATGAAAGTGAACATTATGTCTTGCGATGATCTGTCTATCATAAGTTTTTGAGTAGTGCTGATAATTGCGAGATCAAAAATCTGTTAAAATGGCAGAATACCGGAAGTCGTCCTGCATATCTGCTCATTAGTTGCTTCAGTAGCCGTCTAAATCTAATGCGAGGGTGGCATGATCCGTCTAGAGATCAAATTCTGCTATTGTGTACCGCCTCCAGTGGCATGTCAGCATATGAATGGGTTACTGCACTCACCAGCTTCAGTTTAACACTAGTCGACATCAACACTAGATCAATGGTATTGCCAATCTCAATCGAGCTTTCTCCTCGACAGCCGTCCTCATCGAAGTTACCAAGGAGAAAATGCAATGAAACAGGCAAAATTTCAGGAGACTACGCGCAGAGATGGGTGATTCAAGCCCATGCTGTTGTCAAGACATTGCGCCAAAATCCCGCCAGTGCAGAAAAGGTTTGAAGACAAGCCTGTCATGGTCGGATCGTGACAATGTACAAATGTGACCGCCTGTGACAAAGCGTGATATTTCTGTGACACTGTCACATAAACAGGTTCGAACCCGTCACGACGCGTTTACTCTCCTGCATCGTCAGCCACACTTTCACAAACCGTCACCTTGGGGCTCGTGCAGAGTATGCCAGTGTCCGATTTTGATTTTATATCCGATTTTTCTGCTCTTGACGAGCTGATACAGCTCATCTACCAAGGCTCATACAAATTTGTGGTGATCTCCTCCGTCGATAGTGTTAGTTGGACGATTCACCTCGGGTTGACAGGCTCAGAAGGACGCTGGTGGAAAGGCAAATGGACCGAAAAAGATATCGACAAGTTCATTGTAAGTTCCTTCCCTGGATGAAATATCTGACACCGAGCCCCGTTTGTCTGAACCACCTACCGTGACTACCAGGGCCACAAATCGTCGAAACTAGTCGAGACGTTTGCGGACCGCCTGGCGGAAACCATCGTACAAGGAGAGCTATACATTGGTGACTGGAGTCCTGATAAGGGCGCTCACATTAACGTAAGTGCCATTCGCCTCTACTAAATGATATGTCGGAAGACAGAGTATTTCTTGAGACACTTCATAGTTAACGCTGGGTCCTTCAGCAAACACCCCGGTACATGTTCAACTAGCCGAGATGGAGCCTCAGGATGCCGCTGCATATGCGAGTAAGGTGTTTACAGAGGTCCGTCTGCCAGTCGATACGCTCTCTGGCCTGGTGGGATTGATGCATGAGTGTACGATAGATTGCCCTCCAAGCTCAGTCTCGTAAATGTCAACTACATGCGCCTGCATACTCCCTGGCTTCTGTGCAATCTGTGCCACAGGCGAGCGCCCCTCCACCAGGTATGTTTTATCTTGTAGCGCAACCGGGAATAACCACACAACGTAAGCAGCAGTGAAATATACTTCGGAGGGAAAGCCATCTTCTAGTAGACCCAAACTTGGCCACTCTCATCCTGATTCTTCAGGCCAAAATGCTGCGAAAATCAAGCAACTTGAAGTGCAACTCGCAAAGGCGCAGGAGGAAATCAAAGAAACAAAGCGACATCCCCCACCTGTAGAACGTAAACCATCTGAGAATCTTTTGGCTTCCAGAGCCAGTACGTCAACCCGATTTCCTGAATTCTCCTGCCACGGGCGTTCCTTTGCGATGTGTGTTGCTAATTTATGGTCTTCAGAGGGGTCAGGACCGTCCGGAAAACCCGTCAAAGGCGCTTCGTTGGCGAATCCGAATAAGAAAGCGAGAAAGTACCAAGAACTTGAATTTGAGGATGATGATTAAGTACTACTCATTGTCCCTAGTCAAATATCTCACTGAGTACTGACCATACATGGCTCCATTATCAGGGGAAATATAATATAATCCAGTGTACACTACGACCTGCACTAAAAATACAGAGGAAGAGTTCTCAAACAATGTCTCTGGTAAAACTTAAATACAACAAGAACGAGGATAAAGACTATTATGTCTCGTGGCGGAACAAGGCTTGATCGCCCTGAAGCATCAGAGTGTCGATGCCTTTGTCCTCATGACCGCTGCAAGCCCGAGCTTTTAGAAGTGTTCTTTCTTTTCTCAACAAAATATCCATATCTTACCTGGCTTCGGCCATTACGATCTCATGATGTGCCGGGTACATGAATAACGGCGTGAACTCCAGTCTCGCTGCCATTTCCGGCTACAAACCAGTGAAGCTATCAGCAAAATAGCTCGAGACAACATGAATATCGAAAGAACACTCACGTGGAAATCTAGTAATTCAGTTTGATGCACTTTGGATGCTTTGCATGTGCCTTCCTTCTCGTTCCATCTTCGCTGCAATCCTAACAGACTCTCTTTCAGCGACTCTCGGTCGACTTCCTCTCCACAGACGAACCCCTGGGCGTCAGGCGTGAACATCTGATCGAACCGTACGCTGAACATATCAACGGGCCCGGGGCCCATCTCTATTCCAACGTTGGGTATGTGGACGTGGGGAGAAGCTAGCAGAGAGGAGAGTGACTGTGCAAGCCAGAGGGAGCGGGACTCCGGGGAAGTGATTTCTGACATGATGTGATTCGGTGTTTTGAGTGGTTTACTTGAAGAGATAGAGAGGAGTGTGAATATGAGGTGAGGGCTTTATATGCTGCTGCTTTCATTCTATGCAAGGATACATAGTACATATTACTTTTCTTGGAAAGCTCCGTGTCGGGCGCGAGTGGCCGTCGGCGACGGCGGATTCGACATGGTGTTCATTCTTTCAAGTCCTCTCAGGCTATAACTTGACTAGTCCAGTCTAGCCCGTCTTCGCACTACATCGGCATAAGCCAGACCAGCTCAGATAGCCTGAGGCACTGTTAGCTGCCCCAACTAACACTCAAAGCTGAGTAACTTACCCATTTAAGTCTTTCTGTCCCTTGACCAGCATTAAATCAATTGAAAAATAATAAAGGTTTCAGCCGGCACTCGTAGCTTTGAGGCTGTGCCAGCCATTGAACGTTACAGCGATGGACCAGAAAGGCCTGGATTGATGGACCAATCCGGACGGAGCACGATCATGATCGGAATCGACCTTCTCAAATTAGCTCGAATTACAATCTAATCTAATCTAATCTTATTGCGTTCCTCGGCACCGATCTCCTTGATTTAATCTCTGGACTTGACTCACGCCGTCACAGGCGTTGACGACCACCAAGGGCGACGATAGAGAGCCTTTGAAGCCGGCATTCTCTCTGAGACCGCCTCCTCGACTATCGTTGCTATTTTATACAATTTCAGTTGAACGATGGACACGACGAACGATGCATCAAGCGTAAAGAAACTGCGGGTCATGCTCGTCGGGATCGGGTGAGAATCCTCCCATGTGATGTCCCTCAATCTTCACATGAACTGAGGAGACCTTCCATGATTCAGAGGTGCCACATGCTCAGGCAAAACAACGCTTGCTAAGCACTTGAGGGGCATCTTACCACAGAGTGTCATTCTCCACCAGGATGTGCGTGCGTCGAGCTGGGCCCTTTCTCCTTAGTGTTCGACCCTGACGTCCGTTCGTTGCGAGTAGGATTTTGCTCCTGTAGGTATCTCACTACATTCTCACATAGATTTACATTGAGTCGCATCGTTGGGTAGCCGCAAGAGTTGATCCCGATACACCCGGAGTACGATGTGCAAGATTGGGATAGTGCAGAAGGAGCCATCGATTGGTCAAGGATGGTCAACGCACTGCGCAAGGTACGTTCGCTTTTCTTGGAGTTCTTGGCTCGGAAACATCGTAACTTCTCATTCGTAGGTCAAAGAAACGGGCGTCATCCCACCCGAACACTATTCACACGATCATCTCAACGAGCAGAAAGAAGTACCCGTCGAGGAAGCTCAATTAGATCGTTGGCGGGAGGTCTTTACTCGATTACAGCGCGAACGTGAAGAGGCAGGTGAAAAAGTGGTATGGGTTATTGTCGATGGGTTCTTGCTTTATTGGAACAAGGTGCGTGTGTGTCTTTCAGTATTTCGGGACAGAGTACTCAAGGGACGCCGACGCTCTGCCGAATGGGAATCCGTCTAACTGTAGGAAGTCGTGGACTCGCTGGACGTCCGCGTATTCCTGCGGGTACCCCATGATGTGTTGAAAAAGAGAAGGCACGAGAGACACGGCTATCATACAGCAGGTAAGCTTCTTTCGATTTCTTCCTACCCTACTTTCGCTCGTCCGCTCTCCCGTCGTCCCTCCGCCTGCTTACTTCCCATCACCCTTCCTTGTGTCCTTCCTTCCTCCCACACTCGTTTTACTCTGCGTGGGTGAACGAACCCTGACTTTCTTCCCTCCTCTTTAACGCCGTGCCCGTCTACCCGCCGCCGCTGCCGCTGATCTTCCTGATCCGCATCTCGCCCTCGACGACGCTTGCTCTATTGCCTGTCCGGAGTGCAATCTGACCCAGAGGGCACGTTCTGGCGGGACCCGCCGAATTATTGGGAACAAATCGTTTGGCCTGCATACGTTCATGCGCACGAAGGTATAGTGGAAAATGGGGACGTCGAGCTTGGTAAACCGAATGGGAATGTTGAGGGACTCATACTGGTCGATGGCTTGCGACAGAGCATGAGCGATGTGGTGAATTCGGTATGTGAGAGGTTGGAACGGGTTGTATAAGGGTGACAGCGAGTATGACTAGATATGTTTCTTTTATATGTACATGGAATTGATGTATAAATTAGATCACTGGTACGACAGTCCTAGAACAACCGATACTCATTTATTAGACCTGTCATTCCGATCCCATTCATTCTGCAATTCATGCAGAAGGAAAGTCGAATGGTTATAGGGTCAGAAAGTCGTTCAAGTTCTTCATTGAGTTGTGCAAGGTTCCTGGTCCGGAACACCGTACTGACACCTACCATCTGAGATAATAGTGAACATGCGGTGGAACGGTGGGCTATGTAAGCTAATATGTCAAGTTACTGCCCGGGTGAGGTGTAAGCTAATGGACGCAGAGGGGAGATAAGTAGCAAAGGGAATGAGCGTAACTGGCTCTGCAATGTAAGGTTCAGAGAAGCCCAACTATCCCCCTCGAAGCCCGCCATTATTGTCTGATTAATTTTGACATGATATCGAGTTACATGTTAGCAAAGTGCAGGTCCGGTACCAGAATGTATCGCCCTTGCCAACTGCCTCCCCAGTGACACCACTCTAGGTTAGTGGTGTGCGGCTTCCCTGAACCGGGTGTTTCACAGCGTATCCTGTGACTGCGGCAATATTTGTATATGGAATATTTGTATTTCTGAGATCTGGATCCGAAGTTCCATGCAACAGACCTTGCCTCCACGAGTACTTGTGATCCTCCCCCGAACGACGAGTAAAATATTGACATCCTAGGGTCGAATGGCATACCCGGTATGAGTAAATAATATAGGAGAAGTGATTTACTGAGAGTAGAAAGAAAGTGCGGGGATATTGAGTGAATGGAGGGTCTTGAGCGGAGATGTATCACATGAAAGTCAATTGCCCGGCTTGTAAAGCCGCGCCCGTGATTGGCAAGTCCGTATAAGACCAACTCTTACTCTTACCACCACCTCGACCCTTTACCTCACCTCGCATACCCCATCTACCTCGACGCTTCACATAAAATAATGGCTCAGGTCATCGTAGTCGGTGGTGGTCTCGCAGGTCTCTCCGCTGCTCACACACTACTAGAGCGCGGAGCCAATGTCTTGATGCTCGACAAGCAGCCGTAAGTATTGGATCCATTCCATGCGATTCTTTATCCCTAATCATATATATGTAGATTTATGGGTGGTAACTCGACGAAGGCCACCTCTGGTATCAATGGTTCTGGTACTCAGACTCAACAGGAGCTCGGCATTCCCGATAATTCAAAGCTTTTCTTCGAGGACACCAAACGTTCAGTGAGTTCTATTCCTGCACCTGCGAAAAGTGGTAGTTTTGGACATCCTGGAGGATGCGTTCGAGTTGCGAGGGAGTGCTTGAAGTATGACAGAGTCATGGGAAGCGGCTTTTGGTTCCGCTGTAGCTTCTGTCACAACGCCGTAATCCCTTCGCATGTGTTGCATCTCGGCTGTTTGTACGTGCAAGCTACAGTGCCGCAGAGTGTGTGTTCTCTCGTCCATGCATGTGTGCTACACATAAAGTTGGTCAGTCGCCGACGCCGAATCGGGTGTGCCGGCCCGGCACCAAGGGTGTTGCGTCGGAACACCGAGACTCCTTTTTCACCATATGTTACGCGGCTATCTCTCTTCTGCCTCGCATGCGCAGAAACTTATTTTTGACAATTAACAGGCTCGCGAGCTCGCACGAGATGATCTTATCCAAGTGCTTACTGGCCGCTCAGGCGACGCCGTCAACTGGCTGCAGGACAAATTCGGGCTTGACCTTTCCAAGGTAGCTCGTCTTGGTGGACATACACAGCCTCGAACCCACCGTGGTAATGCTCAATTCCCCGGTATGGTTATCACCTACGCACAAATGGAGCGCCTCGAGGATCTCGCGACTGAGATCCCTGACCGCGTCCAGATCAAGAAGAAGGCACGGGTCACCAAACTGCTTAAGGACGAGCAGGGTTCTGTCATAGGTGCAGAATACATCGTTGGCGGTAAGACAGAAACCGCATACGGACCCGTGGTCCTCGCTACTGGTGGATATGCCGCCGACTTCACGGAGGATTCACTATTGAAGAAGTACCGCCCTGAGTACTATAATCTTCCCACAACCAACGGAGATCACTGCACGGGTGATGGACAGAAGCTTGCATTGGCTATCGGTGCCTCTGCTATCGATCTCGAGAAGGTTCAGGTTCACCCCACTGGTCTTGTCGACCCCAACGAACCAGAGGCTAAGGTCAAGTTCCTAGCTGCTGAGGCTCTCCGTGGTGTCGGTGGTCTTTTGCTCGATAACGAGGGACAGCGCTTCGTTGATGAGCTTCAGCACCGTGACTTCGTCACTGGTAAGATCTGGGAGAATGGCAAGGTTCGCATTCTTTGACATCGCTCAATACCGTGTTTCTCAAGCAGGATTTTTTAGTATCCTATCCGTCTCATCCTGAACGGTCAGGCATCACAGGAGATTGAGTGGCACTGCAAGCACTACGTCGGCCGAGGGCTGATGAAGCGCTTCGAGAGCGGTGAGGCGCTCGCAAAGGATATGGGTCTGAAGCCCGAGGTGTTAAAGAAGACCTTCGATACTTACAACGCTGGTGTGAAAGCCAAGAAAGATCCTTTCGGAAAGAAGGTTTGTGCTAGCTTTCCGTATGTCCCATGGACACGGTACTCATTCTATTCTTAGTTCTTCTCGTCAGGTGAATGGAAGATGAACGACTTTTTCAATGTCGCTATCATGACTCCCGTACTTCACTACACCATGGGCGGGCTGGAGATCGACCCAGAGTCACGCGTCGTTGGCAAGGATGGCAAGCCGATTCCTGGTTTGTTTGCTGCTGGTGAGGTTGCGGGTGGTGTGCACGGTGCAAACCGTCTTGGCGGTTCGTCATTGCTAGGCTGTGTCGTCTTCGGACGCGTGAGTGGTGATTCCGCGGCTGCGTACCTACTCCAACGCATCGGCCCGCTCGCTGAGAAGGCTGCCGGACGATTGGGTGCTGTTGCCGGACATCTTGGCGCTGAACCAAGTTCGAAGGTGATGACCATACATTCATCGCATTGATGTGCCCTTGTTCATGATCATCTATTACCATACAGCCTGCCGCATCTTCATCGGCCCCTGCTAAGGCAGGCACCTCACCACCAAAGGCTGGTGCGAAGTCCTTCACAAAAGAGGACGTTGCCAAGCACAACAAGAAGGATGACTGCTGGGTGATCGTTGACGGACAGGTGTTGGACGTCACGAGCTTCCTGCCGGATCACCCAGGAGGCGAGAAGGCTATTTTGTTGTACGCTGGCCGGGATGCAACAGAAGAATTCAACATGTTGCACGACCCTAAAGTGATCCCTCGGTATGCACCAGACGCTGTTATCGGCTCTCTCAAGAACTAGGGCTGTGGTCTTCGTTAGATTCCCTCTTTGTCGTTGCAACGAAAAGGAAACCTTGTATCAGCATCTCCTATCTCATTGTTTTGCATTACCGTTCTTTCCACAATTTTACACATGTATTCATAGGATCTTCGTTATCTCATTTTGTCCAAATCAAACGTGTGATTGACTGCATCATGAAAGGATATACAAAGGTAAATGAATTTCTCGATTTCGAATATTGTTGAGAAGCTACCGTGGAACCATGCATCCGCAGGATAGATTCCGGTAGATGCTGAATTTTGGACCACTATGCTTCTAGCGTAACACGCACCCCAACGTTCCGTGATATGGACGTAAAGCGGAAACGAAGATCCAGTGTACGTGAATTACCTCACACCGGACTTTCGACCAAAGGCCTCGGTGCGCGGTTTTGCTTCCGAGATGTTCACCTACGTCTGGCCAGTAGGTCGAGTTCACGCTTCGGAGCGTCTGGATGGACCTAGACAGAGAGATATCGCTTAATGAGGTTCGTATGTTGCGCCTGAAACGTGCATGAAGGATGACACATGAACGAAATACATATGCGTATGTTTGCCTATACGGCATAGTGCAAAATTCAGTGTATGTGTGTGTGTGCTATGGAGAGATTGCCTCTAGGGTTCAACTATAAAGAGCGGACGAATATCTACCGGTGGGAGTTCTGTAGACCCGCACGGAAAGCCTGCCCCTGGAATCTCGAATTTGCATCCGGAACCTTGCAATCAATCATGTCGGCGCCCTCGAACCTGAGTGCACCGGCTAAATGGCTCGCCGACGAACTTTCCGCTCTCCTCTCTTCCCCATACCCCATAGGAGGACTGCAAGTAGCGGACTCAGGCTCGACAGACCCGTTCAGTGCTAGGTTCAATGGCCTGTTCATGCGGCACGCGAGGGGTATCGTCGGAGGACGTGAGGTCGACAGGGAGGAACTCAAGCAGATATTGTTGGCGTTGCAGACTAAGTGGCCTAGTGGATCTGAGGGCTTCACGTTTGAGGATTGTATAGAATTGCATAGGAGGATAGACGGGTTCCATGTGAGTCCTTCTAGTCCATGATGATGCTCCACAGTGGACATAGTGGACCTTGTGTCTCAGATTTGAACTAACATCGGTTGGTTGGATGTCAGCCTGAGATGGGGGTGAAGATGGAATTTGTACCGACCCATTCGCTGGCCCCCCACATCCTGACGTGCGAGGCTTGGTGAGTGATCAGTGATCATGAGAGCGTCGGTGATCACTGACCCTCAATCCAGTGTCGCCAAACAAAAGGGGGTCCAGCGAATCAAGGTGTTGATGCTCGACGGGGATCCTTCTCTGTTTCAGGCATGATCATTCATCCGTAAGATATTATGGCCACACACCTGTTAGTGTAGACGTAACACCATACTCTCTTTCTTTCAATGCTCTTCGATTAATATAGCGTATACACGGCCGTAGATACCAGGAGTAGCAACAAAGGAGCGCGACCACTAAAGAGTCGACGTCATAGTGTTCATAAACTAGAGGCGAAATGATGACTCACGAGCGTGCAGGCTAAGATGAGATATTGGTTGTAACTTAGTACGATCTCTCTGCTTGTCTGGAGAACAAGAGATAAAGTAGAGTCAAGAGTAGCATTGCCATTCTACCGTACAGATTGAACGACACACGCTGTTCTGAAAGGTCCATCGTCGAGCTCTCGAGAGTGCATTTTGTCTCGCAATAGTAATCTCCAGGTATCATGCACTCGTTTCTATACACGGCGTACTTCATGGAAGGGTCGATGACAGCTTCTCAGACGTAGGATGGAGAGCGCCGAAGACAATCCAAACAACGCCTTTGACGGAGATGCGAAACAATAACCCCTGCGTTGATACCATTACCTCTAGGATGATATTGTCAGTATCCTCTAGACTGCACGAAACAACTTGACGTACTCATTTTGAGCTGACAATATAGACCAACTGCCGCGGTCCGATACACAGACCAGGCAGAACAAATAAATATTTCTTTCCATAGGATCAGACATTGGCAACAGTGTCGTTTCTTCGTCCGTTCAAATTTCCGTCCGTCAAGATGATGAAAGATGTCCGAAAGTATATGGCGGGGCGGCGGGATATCTAATCTCGACCGTTAGTTTTTTAGGGTATGGAGATTGCAGCACATACAATTTTGAAGGCCTCTTCACAGAAAGGTGAGACACTGCTTTAACTTCAAGGATCTATTTTCTGAATTTCCCCGTACTTTTGTATAGACCAGGGAACCCCATCATAGTGCGCTCAAAGGTACCTGCGCCTCGTCAAGTACCGGTGCGATATAGGGGTCATTGAACCTGTTCTTCATATGCAAGCAGGCGCCTTATAAAACTCCTTGTGGATCAAAAGAATTTCTTTTCGTCAAAGCGACCCTCATGGGCACGCCTCAACCAAAGTAGGCATGAGGATATGGAAAGTGCGATTGAGTTGGGGGACGCACTTGCACGATGTAACACTATGCTTCCTTTCCTTTTCTCTCGAAAGACGATTTATGCGATACCAATTCAATTGGAGATACCAATCATAGGCATATAGCGATGCGAGACGTTATGACTGCAAGGAGCTACCGGAAGATCAGCGTGTGGCTATATTCTATCGGCTTGAAATACTGCGCCTGCACCGCCGCAAAGTAAGGCCTGCTTCTCCATTATTGATCTAGAGAAGCGGCAGTAAAGGATGGGGGAGCTGTATGCGCGGAGAAAATCCGTCGCAAACGCAACGTTGCATGCTGTGGATGGCCCACTGGAGGGCTTCGCGCAGACTAATGACAAGAATGCATAAATCCAAGCACTCATGTCCGCCATCGCATGCAGCTAGGTCCTCGCGAGGTAGGTAAGATTTGAATTTGCAGTGAGCCGTCCTAATCTGGGGGTAATATTTCCTGAGAGGAAGTATCCCATTCAAAGGTATTCCAGAGCTTAGTAGGCTCGGAGCCTGGAGCATCAGGGGAGCACTGATGAAGGATGGTTCCAGAAGCTTAGGCCAGCCCTTTGCCATGTCGCTGATGTCCGAATCCCGAACATCAAATTCGTAGGTATTGTAGATGATCAAAGTGTGACTCGGAAAGGTGTGGACAGAGAACAACTCGAGTAGTGCGCACCCAGAGGTCTATATCCCGGTATGGGCTCCTTGGCTCTAAGGATATTTCAACATTTTCTAACGGATCATGGCGACCAAGTACCCGGTAATAGATTGGCTCCAGAGCCGATGCAGCTAGCGCCACAAGAGTTGTGGATGTGCGCAGACTACGAGGTTACAGGATTGCTTCGAAGCCAGGAAGGACGGCGCAAATTCCATGGTATCAGTATAGATTGCGAATTCTTGTAAAGAGGGAAGGGAGGAGTGATATGAGACGACTGTTTAGCAGTCGGATCTTCAGAGCGTGGCGCAAGGACGGGGTGCCAAATGCTTGGGCATCTGACCTAATGATACGGAAGAAACGAAGGCTTGTTGCACCTGACCCTACGAGGAGGGATATACGCCTCCGAGATCACCATACCAGTCACAGGGTGAGGTTTTCAGACTTGAGAACTTGAGAACAGCCTAGGGTCCAATATATTTGGATAGTTGCGAGACCGTGCATAGCGACCGATTACTCGCAAGATTTTTCCGTCTTCATGAATGCCCCGCGGGTGCGATGTTCATGAAAGATCGTTTTGTCGGACTACTGGTGAACGACTTATGTCAGTAATATATGGATGTCGTGACTGGAAGATGTACAAACATGATAGTTCAATGGTTTCCCAAGGTAATCGTGGAATCTTGTTGGATGAAAACCCCGCTGGGCATATATTCAAGCTGAGGCGTCGTTAAAAAAACGCGGTAAGTCTACCACAGCGTTTCCATGACTCGTCTCAAGGACGAGTTCCAAACGTGCTGCTATGCGCAGAGAACAATGCATCTCTCTGGAAGTACGCCTGCGGTAAATTTCCAGGGTGAACGATGTTGGAAATACGCCGCCATCACCGTGACAGTCGAGGACAACGTGCAAATGGGAGATATCCACTTATCGTAAGAAGACAACCACTTAACATCATAAATGTAAGCCTGATCGTATTGATGATCGCATTTACTAATACTTGACCCAAAGTTTAGGTAGACTCCTAGTATTCCCACTGGGCACCACAGCAACAGCATAGTACTTGGAGGACATAGACACAAATGGCTCTAACGATAAACTCAACAATCAAGCTCAATTCAGGTCCTAGACCGCCTTTTGCGTCTCGTTATTCCAAAGATTGACGTCAATCCACAGGTTATACGATCCCCCTTCTAGGATTTGGAGTATACCAGAATTATACGGCGAAGCCTTCTGTTCTTGAAGCTTTGAAGGCGGGATACAGGTATTTACTATCAGCTACTGCTTTAGCTTGACTAGATCTGTGTGGATCAAAGGCATATCGACACTGCTCAAGCATATCGAAACGAAGCTGATGTCGGTGCTGCAATCACGGAATCCGGGGTGAACAGAGAAGATGTTTATATCAGTATGTCCTAATATCTATCATCCAAGGATGTCTGCAATAAGCTTGCTGGATAGCTACAAAGATCATTAGCCGCGATCATGGATATGACAAAACCGTAAAAGGAGTTGAGACCTCTTTAGCAAAGTTTCCAGGCGGTACGTGACGTTCTGCAGCAACCTCACATCGTACTTACAATATGTCGTAAACACAGGTTATATAGACCTGTTTCTCATCCATGACCCCCATGCAGGGGCAAAACTGCGTCTTGAGACCTATAAAGCCCTCCAGGAATATAGGCAAGCTGGGAAAATTCGCAGTGTCGGAGTATCCAACTAGTTCGTCTCCTCCTCGGTGGGGTGGTGTTGATGCAACAGCTAATATATATCTTCAAATCAGCGGGGTCAAGCACCTCGAAGAAATTCGTGAAGCTGGTATGGAGACTCCCGCTATCAACCAGATTGAGGTAAAACGCAGGGATCAACTGTGGTGATGAACTTGATTGTAACACGCTCTTCCTACAGTTGCACCCATTCTGCCAGCAAAAGCCCATCGTCGAATATTGTCGCAAACATGATATCGTGGTTGAAGCTTACTGTCCACTTATCCGGGGTAAAATGGATCATCCCGTGCTCAAGGAGGTGGCGCAGAAGGTAAGCACTGGTTCTACTGGACTCCCTGCACCGGGCTTCTATGCAATTCCTTAATATAGCACAACCGAGACGTTGCTCATGTCCTTATACGCTGGTCCCTGCAAAACGGGTAAGTAAGGCCATCTCGGAGATATGGTCGCCATAGTCCCAGCTAACCTAACTCGACTATAGATTCGTTCCATTGCCGAAGTCCGCCACCCCAGCTCGTATCCACTCCAATACGAAAGTGTATGACTTTGAATTGGACGAGGACGATATGAAACGGTTGGACGCGCTTGACCAAGGAAAGGAAGGCGCAATCAGCTGGAACCCCGTCGATGTTCCTTAGAATACGCTGATTCATCAACAATCTCCATAGGAGTTTAGACCGCAGCCCGAGGTTTGAATACTTGACCCGTGTATTCACACCATTCCCAGCTTCTTCCGATAGCGAATGTGATAGCGCAGTAGCACAAATATAACAAAGAGATGCGCCAGGGCCAAAGTTAATCTTCATCCATGGCGGAACCACCCTTCTTCGCCCGCCGCTCTGACAACGCTTTCTTCGCGTTCTCCTTCGCGGTATCTAACTGATTGCCCTTGGCAAGCGCAAGAAGAAGGGCATGGATGAGTCCGAAGTGATTATGCCGCCTGAGGCTGTTCTCAAACTATGATGAAAATGATTAATCATTCAGATTCGGAACGGGCGGTGATCAGGAAACTCACAGCCCATTGCTCGCGCTTGTGATTCTCTCTTTCCAATCTGGCCGCGACCTCTGCGGCTTCTGCTTGATTGCCAGATGCTTGTAAGTCAGCAAGGTGTTTTTGTAGTGATGGGACTGGATCGTCGTGGAGCGCCAACAAACTGAAGTCGAGCTGCGGCACGCGGATTTGATTCATCGGACTAGGTTTGGTTTGAAATCAGATGCGAAGTCAGGCTTACCGATTCAGGGGGATACGTAGCTATCCGAGCCTCGATGACTTCTCTGGAAGATAGAGTTCAGCACATGTACGTTATGGAAAAAAGGAGAGCCTGTAACCACCTAGCTTTGGCAACCCAACCTTCGCCCTTCTCCTCATAGACTCCATGAGAGATCGGAGCGTCCTTCAACCCATCGAATTCATAGATACAGCCCATGTACGGCATGTATACGATAAAATGGTAGGCATCCGCTGCGGTTTTCTGCGTGCTGGGATCATCCAAGGAAATAGAGGATGGCGGTGAGAGAGCGTTGTGAGCTTCTCGCAGCCAATCCGAGCTTGTGATCACCATGCCACGCGTTTGAGGGTCCATTCCGGTCGTGAAGTTAATGAGGTCCGTAAGTTCGGTCCCCATAGGAAGACCGGGGACATTCCCGATAGCGTTCATGACTGCGAGTGTCGCACATGCATTGTTCACGACCTGGTGTGCGAAGAAACCTGGAAACTCGGGGTCGTATTGTCCGGCCATAGAGTCTTGCGGCGTAGAGACCCATTTGAAGAGAAAAATGAAGGCTTGGATAGGCTGGTGTTCGGCCAGTGACAATGAGTCGAGCGAGTACAAGTCGTCTACGACCAGAGGAGTTCCTAGACGTTTTAGCAGTTCACTTCCGGATACTTTCAGTAAAAACACAAAGATTTTTTGGTAGATACACGCACCTAAATACGCCTGGATCCGACTCTGTCAGTTGCCATCCACTCTGGAATTCGTCTGCCATGTTTCACGCTAACTGCAAGGTTTTGGTTCAGGATCCTCCAGCGAATTGCCGGCGCCTTCACCGGGGCGCGTGAAGCCACGTGGGATTGCTTTGACATACTTTGGCACCAAACAGACGCCACGCGAACATTTCTACCCTTGCAGTGATGTCTCAAGCAGATGCAGTGTCAGATCCAAGGGTGGCTAATCGTGCGAGATTCGAGTTAGAGCTCGAGTTCGTGCAGAGCTTGGCCAATCCATTCTATTTGCATTCTCTCGCCCAGCAGGGTATTCTCAATCAACCCACGTTTATCAATTTCCTGAAATACTTAGAGTACTGGAAGGACAAGGATTACGCCCGATTTATTTTGTGAGCATTCACATGTCGACGTTCTGCATTCAATGAATAAGTCAATGTTATCATAGATATCCCCACGCCCTCCATCATCTGGAACTACTCCAACATGCACAGTTCAGATCCGAGATTGCAAAGGATGAATGGAGAGAGTACTTGAACCAGAAACAATTCGACCATTGGAGAACATGGTAAGTCATCTGCATGTACCTCTTAGAGGGGTGCGCTATTGACTATGAGCACAGGCGAGAGGGTAGAATAGATATGCACACTGCGCCACCTAGCAACGCTTCAGCATTGGACGAAGCTCACAAATAGACACATCGTCCGACGAAATGCTATCGGCAACAGGGCGTGTCAGCCGTTGTCATGAAGCTCCGGGCTTGACAGTAGTACTGTTCCTCCTGAACAGGATAAGACCCCTTGCTGTGTTTGCCGTCGCGGCCTGGAATCAAGCTTTCGTTGAGGCACATCACCATTGAATACGTCTCGGACTCTTTCGCCTCACGTCTTTTCTCCCACAACCTGCCGCCCAGGTGGAACGTTCATCCGGTTGGTAGCCTCAAGGCTCACAAAATCCGCCGAGACATTGCCGCCGCCCTTCTATTCTGATTCTTTCCAGGTTGACATCAGGGAGCGACGAGCCAGCGAGAAAATCCAGTAAAATACGCTGATGTCCCTACTGTTATCCCCTTTAGTTTGCCATCCTTGACTCATTGCTGATTGTATAAAAGGCTAATTCGTTGAGTTGTGGACTCTTGTGTGTGGTGACCGCCACGTTCTCCCCCGCCGGCGCGTGCGAGGATGCATCTTCGCATGTCCCGGTAGAAGCCGTATTTTAATTGATGAAAGATCGGGCGCTCGATGGGTTACCTCGAGGCCCGAAATGGTGCTGTATTCTCACGGTCGGACTTGCTAGCACTTTCATGCCGCCTCACCTTCGATGGCTCTACCCGAACACACACAGGACACAACCGACGAGGACAGCTTGACAGAACCGCCAGAATACGACGAGAACGGGCAGGCAAATGACTTTGTCGACGACATACACATCGCCACCGTCGAGGAGAAGAAAAGGCGGTGGTGGAGGAATGCCTTGATCAACTCGCTCTTCATAGGTTCATGGTACGCAGCCAATCTTTCATACCATTTCAAGCTAACCTCTTATGTTATGTTTTATAGGTTCGTGTTTGCCATGGTGCTCTCGCTGTACAACAAATGGATGTTCTCATCGGAGCACTTCGGATTCCCATTCCCTCTGTTTGTCACGACGATGCACATGTGCGTCCAGTTCGTTATTGCGACAGCGTTGAGAACTATCTGGCCCCACTACTTTCGTCCCAAACATTCGCCAGGTCGCGAAGACTATGTGTGAGTACACTCTTCCATGGCCCCAAGACAATCAGCTTCTCCACAAGTACTGACTATGTGCCGGTTGTTCTTCACGTAGTCGAAGGGTGGTGCCTACAGGTATCACTACGGGGCTCGATATTGGCCTATCTAATCTATCACTCAAAACGATCACACTCTCTTTCTACAGTCAGTGTTCTATTTCTGTGCCTTGGTACTATCACTGACGTCTAGATTCTGCTCCTCGCGTCTCTTCAGCTATGGTCAAATCATCATCGCTTATGTTCGTTTTACTATTCGCCTTCATATTCCGACTAGAAGTATTCTCCCTACGCCTCATCGGCGTTATTACCCTAATAGTCATCGGTGTCCTGCTCATGGTAGCAACCGAAACCCATTTCGTGCTTCCCGGTTTCTTACTTGTGCTCAGCGGTAGCGCTCTTGGCGGCCTTCGATGGAGCCTTACACAATTACTCATCAAGGACAAAAAGATGGGTCTAGATAATCCCGTATCAACAATTTTCTGGCTCTCGCCGATTATGGGCCTCTCTGTCGCCATCATTAGTGCAATCCTTGACCGCTGGTCGGAACTGGTCGGCAGTCGCTTTTTTGACTCAGCGGGCGCGAGCTTCAAGACCTGCTTCCTCCTGACTATACCCGGAGCTCTGGCGTTCTGTATGATCCTAAGCGAATATTCGTACGTACCCACAACTATCTGCACATGTTCCGGAATTGACCGTCTCACGAACCTACAGCATCATTCAACGGGCGGGGGTGATTCCGATGTCTATTGCTGGTATTGCTAAGGAAGTGTCCACTATCACCCTGGCCGCTTGGTTCTTTGGCGACGAATTGACTCCCCTCAATATCACCGGTGTGGCCATCACTACCTGTGGTATGTGTCTCCTGTTGCTGCTGCCTTCCCTCTGTAAACATTGACGTGACCAGGTATCGTGCTCTTCACGTACCACAAGTACCGCAAGTCCATAGACTCTCAACTCCCCCTGGACGCACATGGCAATCCTATTGAAGAAGATCTGGACGGCAGGGGCCTGCACCATATGCGCGTGCTTGACGACGAGGAAAGGCGACCGCTTGCTACGGCAACCGAGTCCCGGCACAACGGATCTATAGTACGTGCATTTTTTTTGTTGGCACGGGTGCTTTCGCAGTCATTGACTCGCGAGACAGGAACAGGAACGCCCCGCGGAAGATAGCCCCCTGTTCAAAGTCGACTCGGATTCTGATGTGGAGGAAGACATGTTGACGTCGCGTACTTCCAGCCCTGGTCATACGCATCATACTCTGTCCTTGCACGCCGAGGATTTCGAGCGATCGATGTAGACTGTGGGAGGGGGATTCCAAAATGGGAGGCTAGCGTGGTTCCTACGAGAAATAGGGACACGATTAGTCTATCAAGAGTCAATTACTCCCAGGCTTCTTATGTGGGCTCCTCATTGATTGGATTATGATCCGGTATCTCTCGGTTTCGCTGGCGACGTTTGAACCTGCCAGGTCGTTAGCAGAAATACACTGTCATAGCACCTCCATGCCGCTGATAGCGCGCGTTGACGCCAGCAAAGACTTGTTCAACCGGACTGTCGAATGCTTTGGTGGCAAGGTAGGCCGTGTTTTTAGAGTTCTGTCATGCAAACGAACTCGAAGCTAGTACGAAATAAGTTTGCCAGAACAATTGAACGGGTCCGCATCATCCTTCTACGAGTTATTTCAATTTTCTCGCTATGAGAGATGACCAATGTTCGTCTAGAACGGCATCCCCAAGCACTGGCTGATCATACCATTGGTTATGGGGACCCCTGCGGGAAGTTCCCTTCGTCTATGGCGATGCAGGTATATACCTGTCCCCGATCACTGACAACATTTTGGACTTCCCGTTTTTCCACCGACTCGGAGTCACGATCTCCCTGATGACTGGACAACCATTCCCTTCACTATCGTAGACCGACTCACGGTTTACCGCCTCATCGACCAAGTTTCAACCCGTACAGGCCCTTCGCTTCCCGAGAGTGAATTGGTTTTGACAATCGTGTGAATATGTTTAGGTCTGCGCGAGCTTGCCATGAGATACCGTACCAGGCCGAGAACGCTGCTTGTAGAACAGATCTTGCAATTTTTCCTTTCTTCCTGCGATGGTAGTGACTGGCGGCTTGTTTTTATCAGACCTGCACATGCTGTCGACTCGAGACTTCACTCTCGAGTGAGGCCCCCGTGGCGCATCAGAATGGTTAGGATTTATTCCCCGGTATCACTGTTATTTGTACTTCGCTCGAAATCGCCCGACTTCAAAAAATCTCGCTTGAAGCTGTTTAAAGGGTGCAATGGTTCCCAAAAAAAGACTAGTGAGTAGATACAATGCCGTATGAGGTACTATACACTTGGCTGATTAGGACATCGGGAAAGATGCAATGCGAAGGGTTTGATGTACAGTAGGTATGGAGCCAGACAAGAAGAATAATGCCTCGTGTAGGAAATGTGAGACGCACGGCGACGTATGATGAAGATTAGAGAGCGCCTTGCAGGAACGTTAGCCTCCAAAGATACTGGACAACAAAAAAAGAACAGACGCACCAGAATTGGCGTTGATACTGAGATCCAACTGTTGGACGCTAGCCCACGTAGAGCGTAGCATATTGCGTTCATATTCACTGTGTGCCATTTGTTCGACAATCTTTTCGTCCGAGATCCTCATCTGAACCGCCATGTGCACCGCCATCTGAATGGAATACAGGAGGTAACGCGAAGAAACGGGTAGCCATGACACAAGAAACGCTCACCTGGCCATATGCACAAAACACCGTGATTCGGTTCCGTTTGAACTCGGCCCAGGCCAATAGGATCAACGAATGCAGAGTGTCTATAGTAGGCATATGTATGACGGGCGCGACTAAGGCCTATGGACGGTGAACGTGAGATACGAGTGACCGCGAGAGGAAGGAGAAATTCGATGGGTTTTCCAGGAAAATTACCTTCGCCTTATCGCAGTAGAGGTCTGTGACATACATATTGCCTCGTTCTGTGACTTCTGCGCACTCGGCGTAGCGCACGGCAAGTGCAGCGATGCAATTTGCTAGCAATGGGCTCAGCTCTTGTTCGAAGAACTGCCGAAACGTTTCATCGTAAGCAAGGAAAGGGAAGTAGACGTTGAGGTTGTCGAAGAACACTTGGATAAATGTCATCATGAGGTTGGGCATTGGGCGATTGGGCTGCTTCGGATCGAATAGGGGGCCCAAGACTGGTTCTGGGGTGGATACCTCGGACTCTGAGCCACTCCGTGTGATGGGAGAGGCGTTCGCCACGCCACGGTATGGGTGGTAGGAAGGTGTATGGTGGGCTTGCGAGCGTGTGACACCTCCATGAGTTGTATCATCTGGGCGTAAGTCGGACGACGTGGACGACGTCTGGTCAGGATGTGTGGCCTTTGACTTTTGCATAGAGCCACTCTGGGTGGGCGCCGTGCCTGATACCGCTCGGCTTCGTTCCGCAAAGTACCGTTCGCGGTCACGGAAGCGGCACGATACATGAGCGTTACTACACGCCTCACAAATGACATTGGGTTCAGGCTGGATGCACTTGATTTTTTTCAAGCGACTGGGTGGAACAGACATGTTGAGCTGGTGACATTCGAAAGATGTGTCAGGTAGGGGCTCACCAATTGTCACAGGATGTGACGAGGCGAGGGCGTTTCTTTTGCACTCTGTTTACTTGAGGAGCTTCAAGAACAAACCGGATGTCTTCCATCGAGGGCATTTTGGCGGTGTAGGGAGTCCTGGAGGCGCGAGAGGTGACTTATATATGTGCTACATATATAACATACGATGTAGGGATGGAAGTGATGGCAGCAACCACGAGGGAATCTACACCGAAGGTCGATCTGGTCAGAATGGGGCCCCAAGGCCGGAGACGGACCGTTTAGAAGATGTCTTTCCGCCCATTCGCCGTGAAACACTCACCCGCAAGCCGACGGCAACAATAAAAGATTGGCTTTTCGAACAACTTTTACATTCGAGAATTTGCGCCGTTCCTGGTAACTTGTTTGGTCCAGTGTTGCCTTGTTCTCAAAATGGAAATAATGGCACGCGGCTCGCAATCATTGCCGCACTGCCGCATTTGGCCCCCGACGCCCTCGTTAGGAGCGCAGGGGTCGACATGCCACACGGTGCGTATTCGACTAGGCTACAAATGTACTCGACTAGCATGAGTATTTTCCCAGTAAAGACCAGTCGCCGCACTATCCCTGCTAGGAGCATCTCTCGGTTCTGATTTGAACGACCCAGCTCTTCGAGGTTTCATACCGCCAGCAGAGAAGTCTCCACCACTGTAAGGCGCCGCGCGAATCCATGACCATCAGATTTCGTCTGGCAATTTTGCCTGAGAGAAAAAGGGCCCCGAGGCTGGTTAATTCCCCGCCAATCAGAGCTTGACTATTTCCCTTCGTTTACGGTCTAAAATACCAACAATTTCGGTGAGCACTACACAGGTGGTGCCCTCTCAGCTGGTACCCGACCAGACACAAAAAAGCAAGTGATTTGACGCACCCGCCAGGGCGATTTCTACCACCCGAAGTCTGCCGGAGAATACTACGACTCGAACGTCGAGGCATGCCGTACATCCCGTAAGAAGTTGCCTTGCTCTCACCTATCTCAGGCTAAAATAGCGTTTTTTCCTTTGGATCAGCGTACTCCTCTTAAGCAAGTGTAAAAAGAACCGTTGGTTACGCGCGAACCGCGGCAGTACCCACTCTACCGAACTGGACGCGGCGTACCGATCTTGTTTCGGACGGCAAGGCAGTGAACAGTTAATGAGTATCAGCTATGTAGATCATACGTTCCTGTTTGAGGACACTACTCTCCCAGCTCCTCCGCGCGACTAGCTCGTCCCCTCATTCGCTTCCAACGGCAGGGACCTTAACGCCAGCCACCAAGCCATATCACGACTTGATTGTTATGATATGCATTCCTGCACTGGTTCTAGGTTATCAAAACACGTTTATGAGCAGTTACTAGCCGGCGGGGAGAGGGTCCGTGTGTTTCGGTGGGATTCGCCAACTTGAAGGTGCGTTCCAAAATTGGAAAGAGTTACGAACGTTGCTAGCACGTGGCATAGCTGATGGTCCGGCCTTCCTAATATGGGTCTATAGTACGTTGCTGGAGCAGACGGCTCCCTGTCCCCAAACACTCCAAGATGACCTCGTCGGCCCCACTGCAAGCTATATAAACGCACATGTAAACCTCCTGTCCTTCAAATTAAACTCCTTCACGATATTCACGAACTTATCCTCACGAACCTCATCAACCACCGTTTCATTTTTAAACATGCCTCTTTTTGGACACAAGAACAAGGATAAGGTGAGCAGTTCTCGGGATGCAGAGATACAACCGTGCTAATGAATTCACCCACAGGATGCCGACTTTTCCAGATCTGGAGGTATCGCCGACCGCGATGCCAATCCCCAAGCCTTCGTCGATAACGGCACAGGTACAACCGGGGGTCCCGGGCAGCACAATAACGCCAATGCCGCAGGCATGAATGTCCCCCACCAAGGTGTCGGGCAGGGCGCCAACAACAACCTGGGTAGCTCAGCTACTGGTACTCATGTAAGCTTACGATAACGATCTTAGTTGCATGATTTGTCTGATGCATCCTATTACTACGCGCAGCAACATCATGGTGCGCCTGCTGTCGGAAGCGCAGCCCTGCGGGAGCAGGGTATGCTGCACGATAGGAAGGCTCAAGACTTCACTGCGCAAAGTGAGGAGCTTGCCGAAGCTGAGCGCCTTGAGTTAAAGGCTCGTGAACACCGCGAGCGAGCCGTTGCACAAGGTAGGACTCGCACCTCAAATCCCGTTGACTTTTTGGGTATTAATGTTAGTCATACATAGGTGCCCATCCTATGAACAAGCATCTGGGTGGCACTGGTCATAATGCCGTTGATCAGACCGGGCAGTCCGCAGCGGGGCTGGACCAGTCCCGTGGAACGAACGCTGGCCGAGGAAGTAATACCAATTATTGAATAGGACGAAGCGGACGGACTTGCGTAATAACTAATTACCCCCTTCCATGTACTATTAGCTGTGTACCTGTACGATAATGTACTCCGTATGACTTCGTCATGCTTGCCTACTGTGAACAGAATCGTATTGAAAATTCCCGCCAGCTGTTACGACATGACGTGATGATCAAAATCGTCGGGTGCTATTAATTATGGTATCTGCGATCTCTACTCTAACCTGTGCCCATATCCATTTCGCATCATAAATATAGCCATAAAGCCCATCACGGTGCTCCGTCGCAATTGAGTAGAATTCACCTGTCTCGTAAGATACCTACGCAGACGTTAACCCAACCGTCGGCACCCGGCATACAAGCACCGAGCCACGCCATTTCTGTGTCTTTGGGAGCGACGACTCCCTGGACAAGGGGGTACGCCAGATCTTGAAATGGAGGCTCAGATGCTGAGGCAGGGAAGAGTAGAGGAAGGTGTTTGGAGAGAAATTGAGCAAGGGTATGAGGGGTACCTGAAATCAAAATCAAATGTGCTATCAGTCCAATTCCAGAGGGAAAACATTCACGCTATTTACCGTCGTCGAGAGTGGGTGGTACTAGGTCTTGAAGAATTGGCCCATCGGGAAGGTATATCCGCACAGGCACACTGCGGACGTTGTACGCACCATCTCTGTCTGGTACACCGCCTCCTGTATTCGGATCTACCGATGGAGGACGCGAGTGAAGCGATGTCGAGGAAGGAGCGGGCGGAGGAGATGTTGATCGTGTCGGCGTGGTCGTCGGTGTGATTTTCGCGGCAACGCGCCAGTACTCATCAAAACTGTCTATACAAATTCTTTCAGCTCCAGAGAACCCACACCAACAGAGAAGAGGGGTGATGACTTACGTTCTTTGATCCCCTCCCACAAGCCGTCTTGTTCAGCTTTACGTAGTCCCGTCATGCGCTTCGTATTGCCCCATCTGATGAAATCCGCCTCTTTCATCTGACCCATGAATGCTTGCTTGCACGCTTCTGTGCTGGGTGAAAGCAGCAGTTTGTCCGTGGGCGGCGAGGCTAAGTGCAGAATGAGACGTAATGGAATCATCGAGTGAGACGACGACGGCGCCGTACGCGCTGAAGACAAGATGGTGTGGTTATCATAGATGAGACCTATCGGCCAGTGCCTATTTCATGACATTTACAATGTCTCTCATTGAGCATATATCGCAGACAGGCATAAGTTTCGCACATACCACTTGAGCAACGTTCCATCCTCGCTCTCGAACCACCAGTCCTCCTCTTTGATGACCCTCGCAGCAGCTTCGTCAAACACCACATCCATCAGAAATCGCTTGAGCTCTGGTACGAGCAGCGGTAGGTAGCTAACACGCGGGGCTTGGATGTAGTAGCATTCTAGCCCGCGGTCGCTGTTCGCTGGGAGTTCCTTGGAGTCGACGCGGATCTCGAGCGGGACTGTACCTTCCCATGTTAACCGTCGGAAGAGCGTCGTCGACGCAGGGGTTGAGAACGCCGAGGGTGAAGGCCGGGCACTGTAGGTCGCCATTGTCGGAGACGTTCAACGCACGTCTCAGGCTTCCGCCTATCCCACGTGGGAACACCCACGCTTCCGCTGTTCGGCATCTAGCAATCTATTGGCGGAATTTTCAAGTACGAACGGGATAATTCCGTAGAGTGTTGAGAAATACGATATACAATAATTTACACGGATAACAATAACGAGGTATAGTCAACAATCAAGGTCTTGAGAATCGTACTTCAGGCTCTGCACCACTGTAGAGGAGGGCTTCGTTCGCAGCCCAACAATGGTGTCCACATCCAGCTGCACACGGATGTCCGAAAATTGAATGTTTGCCATCGCCTCCGCTGGCGTCTTGAACTCTATACCTCCCGTCTTCCCCATCCCGACTACTCAGCCCATCTTCAGAACCCGAACCATCAGCTGTTCGTGCAGCGGAAGCTGCTCGCCCACGATCCCTTGTTTCTGGTACAGAATGGGCATGATGATGGCTATCAGGGCCAGGTGCAGGATTAGCAAGTGATGATGGAAGGACAAGCAAAGGGCGGCGTAAATAATACTGCTGATAGCATTCTTGATGGCCTCCATGCTGACAAACAGGGCATTTGAAGAACAAGGCACGAACGGGAAGATGACTGTAGGTAAATTGTGATTAGAAACATTGTGCATCAAAGTGAATCAGGCCGAGTTCGATGATGACCCACCAGATTGCACACTTGGTTGAGCTGGCATTGCAAGTAGTGCAGAATGCATAAGAACCGGAAGGCTTTCCAGCAGAGCTCGGTCTTGCCACTGGATGCAAGAAAGGTTTCCGGCATCGACCGCAGCAGGTGTATATTGTGGTCTCCAGCTTTAACATCGTGTGAGAAACGCCCGGATCCAGCGGACAGGTAATGAACTTACATTCGTTCTGTTGCGAACTTCTTCCAAAGGAGCATACTTGCGCATGTACGCTGCAGACGTGTGCAATCGCATGCGCATAAGAATATCTAAGATATCCGGAGTTTAGCGTTGAGAGCGCGTCAACGAGATCAGGAAGCCATACCGACATAGCCGTCTACAAAACGTAGCACACGGCTGTTACTGACTTTTAGTTCGGCTGGAGCAACTAGGGACAGCATAGCACACATCTGCACATCGCCCTATGCAGAAACAGTAAGCTCTTTCATCACATATTGAGTTCATGATCCCGAGTTCACCTCATCAGCATAAACCTCCAACGACTCCCTCATTGCCGCCCATCCAGCCTCGCGAAACCTTGCCTCTGATCGTTTCATGGTCTCTCTCTCTATAGCCTGAGTCCTACTCGTACGGGTCATACGGTCCTCCGTAGCCGCTCGCTCGAGAAAAGGGTCTTCTGAGAGAGCCCTATTCTGGGAGTAGAATGAAGATGACCGAAGGCTTCCCCGAGAGCCTGCAAACGTCCCCGGACTAGCGTACACGCCTGAATTGTTAGGATCCCGTAAAGTCTCTTCTCTCGCTAAACCGTTGATGTGATCTTGGTCTTTATCAGGGCCATGGAGCGACGTTGGTGTGGCAGAGGCGGTGACGGTCTTTATGCTGCTTTGCGATTCCTGTTTGATGAGCCTGCCACGACTGGACGCCGAAGAGGCGGCTATGGACACAGACAGAGAGGCTACTGTCGAGCTCCGGCTGCGGGCTTTCGTCTTGCCACTTTTGAGACTGCTTCTCCTGGATTTGCTTTTCGAAGAACCTGCATGTCTCGAGAAAAGATACTGTGGCTGAATGTCCCCATCATTAAATGATGATTCAGAATCGGTCGAGGCCGGCGATGGTGAGTCCTCTTCCTCCTTTTCGTCCTCGGTCCAAGTTTGCTTGCCAGCGACTTGGGAGAGTGGAGAGGGTTGTACGCTAGTGCTGCGAGGATACAAGTAAGGCGATATGGTAGGACGATAACTTGATGAAGATGATGCCCGGACGCCGACGGTTGTTGGATCCTCCTTCGTGTAAGCATCAGGCTCATCGTCATTAGGATCAGGCATTTCAGTATGATAATCGCCCGGATCATCTCTTGGGTGCATCTTCTCTTCAGAGCTGCCTTCGGAGTCAGAGTCATCCAACGCACCCTCTCCTACATGCCTCAGGCTTGTAGTAGCGCTATTGAGAGTCGAGAGCGACGGGCGTCTGAAAGAAGATCCTAGCCTTGGGCGCATACTTGTTGGAGGACCGCCCAACGATAAAGGGCCAGAGCCGCCGGATGAACGTCTGCCAAGGGCTGATGGAGTAACAGAGGTGGAAAGAGCCGGCAATGGAGAGGTCGGGCGTCGCGGGGAAGTGGTTGTAGAAGATGCTGGCGTTGTTCTTAACGGGGACAGGTAGCCTGTGCCCGAGCTCGAGATCGAAAGTGAGGCTGAGCTATGAGTTCTGCCCTTCTCATCACGTCGCAAAGATGGACCAGATCCATTAGATTTCGCGCCTGGGCTCTCTCTTCCATTTGTTGGGCCGTGGGCATCTTCGGAAAGCGATCGTACGGAGTGTATGAGTGTATTCGACGTGGGAAGTGGATGAGCGAGAGTTGGAATCGCCGCGGGCGCTGATGTAGAATGAGGCATTCTAGGGCTTACAAGGGGTAGAGGAGAGAGTGTAATGGCAGGTGTGGGAGTTTCTGTAGGGGCAACGTCCGTAAGAAGGTTCGCCAGTAGCATCCACACCTGCACAGCATCGTGTTTGCCGGCCGCTTTGGCAATCTATGAGAACATTATCGGACCTGTGATACTCTATGCAAGTACGTAGGGATGACGCGTACCTGCGCGTTCCGTGAACAAATATTCGGTTTGTTGGGGCCGTCGAACGTGTAGCCTTGTGCAAGCTTCATGAAAGTCACAGCGTCTTCCACTAGGCCATGTCCAGTAACCATGCCCATGCATTGTGACGAAGGAGCGAATAGTTTATCGCCCAGGGTCTTGACCTTGCGCTTGCTAGAAGCCTTTTTGTCCGGATTACTACGAAGAAGATATAGTGAGCCAAAAATGCATTTAGCGATGACATACGTATCATCATAGGGTATTTCCCATCGGTTTGAACGACCCGCAACGAACGTCAATGAGCCAGTGGGGTCCCAGGTAACTGCTGAGCGCGTAACGGCATCCAGTGGACGAGAAGAATTTCGTAGATCGAGTTGAGAAAAAGCTCCCGAGAAATGCTGCGCCCATAACGTATGGGAATCCTTGAATTCCACATCTAGTATCCCAAAAAAAAAAGTTGAAAAAGGGGTATCACCTAAGTTATAGGGACTTGCCTGTGACACCACCTTCCACTGCAGACCCACGAAGCGACCATTTAGCGACATATCCCCGTCGAACGTCCCACACCTCGATCGGGTCTCCAATGGCATTGTTCATTTGTACGACCTTGTCTTCCTCACTCGCCAATAATTCCACGGGTGCAGTGTGTCCCAGTCGTGGACTAGTGGCAGGCGTACCCGTGGCGGATTCAATAGGATGGGTGGACTGAGAACCGGTGCCAAAGTCCAGGTTAGAGACCACGGCCAATTCGCAGTCGTAGTTCGGACGCCACAGCACGCGACGAACTGGAAACGCGGTATGCAGCGTGTAGACAGGTTGTCGTGATATATGAGCTTCTCCGCTGGCAGCAGTCAGGTTCCATACCTACGACCGGCGTACAAAATGAACTTTGACGTCATTTCGGGGGTGGTTACCGGAAATGAAGCTACCTTGACACAACGATCCATGCCTCCGCTTGCCAACCAGCCCATTCCTGTCCCGTCGCCATCGGCGGAAGTGTTCGTATTGCTACCTAAATCATCAAAGAGACCAGAACCTACCCCTGCATACCAATTGGAACCCTGCGAGGACGGAGCCGAATTACCATTTCGGGAGTTCGCGTTCGACGAGAATGTAGAGGGTAACGACCAATCTAATGCAAGTATAGGGCCAGCATGCGCCAGCGAAATACGATCCAGTTGGCCTCGTTGGCCCATGTTTAAATCCCAGCTACAACGCAACAAGTCTTTACATTGTTGGAGCGTATTTAACGAAAGGACCTACCGGTAAATATTGCCATTGTCGAGTCCTGTAATGCAGTGGCGAGGCTGCCAAGGAACCGGTGAGAATACCACGGCACGAACAGAAGTAGGGTGATGGATCTTCATGATAGAATTTGACAAGTCTCGTAGATCCTAGGTTGAGGTAAAATAAGAAAGATGACTGCTCCCAGAAGCAAATAGCGTACCCAAACACGTATATCTCCGTCCGCTGAACCTGTGATGCAGTAATACTGCAATACCGTGGAATAAGCGAGTTTGTGAATGGAGCGAACATGTTGTCGGATGCGACGCTCTGCGAACTCCTCTCGTTAGATCGCATGACCCTTCCACTGCTCAGCCAACGGTATGGGGCCACAAATTCAAGACGTCATCACTGCGAAGGCTTGCAAGAGCCCGTGCATACGATGTCAACACAGTGGAAAGACGTTGAACATGGGAAAACATACTGTACTAAACTTGCGAAAAGACACTCACCAAACTTGGAAGGACCGGATTTATTCAAGTCCCACATCATGAGTTCTCCATTCCTCGCGCTGGTTAGAATCTTATTGCTGAAGGCTTGTACACAGAGTATAAATTTCTCTAAATTCTTGAGGATAACCTAGATAGATACGTACTTCCGTGACCCCATGCAACGTCCGTACTTGCACTATCGATTTTCAGACCGCTGCCAGTCCATAGATTCCGGGACGCATCTATACGGTATCCTCCACGGTTGACCGCAGCTTTGTGATCCGCGGATGTGACGGCACCAGGGTCAGACATACGAAGTATGCGTAGGGCTGGGGGAAGACTGTGGGTTTCGAAATAGTGTGTCATTTCGGGGGAAACGTACATTCTCTGCCAGCAGTCACGCATCGCAGTCCATCTTCGCTTTTCGCAATTGCACCACCACCATAAGCCGTCGCCCTTGGCATACGAATTTGGCGATTAGGTCCTTGTGGTCCATGAAAGCGGGAGTCGGAACACAACTCCGGTGCGGGAGAGGGGGGAATTGGGTTGTGCAAGGAGGGCCGACGAGACATGTGTCCGGTGCTGGAGACATGCATAACATACAGTCCGTCGGGTTTAAGCTTCGGAACAACAACACATCGGGAGCAAATTCAGAGTTGAGCGCGACTTGTAGAACTGAATTATAATATTTACGAATGCGGACGGTGATTGATAGTACCTGGTGCTGGCTATTTATAAATAAATGCGTGAGCAATCAATAAGGCGAGATGGCCGAGCGGTCTAAGGCGCCAGACTAAGGTTTGTATCCAAATCGAATCTGGTCCGAAAGGGCGCGGGTTCGAATCCCGCTTTCGTCAACAGCTTTTTAACTAATCTCACTGGATATTCCTGGAGGTTTTTAGCTACTGTGCTTAGTCAGCAAGCTGGTCAGACTACCGTATAATCCAAATTCCGGGTGCTACACTTGGCTATTTGCCATTAGAATATCTCCAATTCTTCATTAAATGTTTAAGATACATTGTAGTATATTTTCCATGATTTTATTTGTACATCTGATTAAGCGATGAATATAATAAGTGCCAAAATACAGTAGATGGCCATGAACCAGGAAGCTAGTTGGGCTCAAAATATCACCATCTGTTGTAAAATGAACTCCAAAATCTGTAGAACCTCATCATTCAATCATTATTGAATTATTTGATTAAAAACATAATCAGAATACAGTGTATTCAGAAATGTACAGGGGCGACCAGCTTCCTAGTCTGACCAGCTTGCTGACTAAGCACAGTATGATAAAACTTGAAAAAAACTTGAAAAGAGTATAAACTTTATTCATGATTTTTGATATAAAAATCTGGTAAAAATCCCAAAAGACTGCTGGTTTTTATCTGCTGATATTCTGTAACAAAATTAAAACACTTTTGAGTCAGAATATGGTTTAATTTTGTGTCTTAGCTTTTCCAACTCAAAATCTTATCAAAATCTTAGCAAAATCTGTATAAAATTTGTAAATTGGTGTTTTGACCAGGTTTTGTTTGATTTTTATCAAGATTATCAGCAGACAAAACTGGCAGTCTTTTAGGATTTTTACTAAATTTTTATATTGAAAATCATGAATAAAGTTTATACCCTTTTCAATTTATTTTCAAGTTTTATCCCAGCATAAAATCCCCATGCATGTCCAGTGTCTAAGGCTTCAACCCTTTACTTTACCTTTACACTGGTGCTGTAAATAAAAAGAAAGGGTTGTAAATAGCTTATAGAGAGTAAAGGGTAAGTTTACAACTGATATGTGGTATTTTTGATCAGGAGAGTCTAGAAGATTTTTCTTATTATATTTTCTAATGTTATTTTCAATTTTTGCACTGGATTTGCAAAATCTCCCTTAATTTAGAGGAGGAGAGGGGTTGCAACTGTGTGAGCGCCTAGCGGCCCATTGCATTCATAAGTGCCCATGTTCCCAACAGCCAATTTGTCTCAGCAATGAGTACACCTCAAGTCACATACATTAGTTGTAGTATTGAGCTAATGCTAAGCTACATATATTGCTGTTAGTGGATATTCCAACATGCAGGGCATGTTTTGTGATACCCTGTAAAAACTCATTATTTACTCTTTATAAACAGTTTACATCAAATTACACATTCTTCGTATATAAAGATAAATGTAAAAGGTTGTAACTTTCTATAAAGAGTAAATAATCTAAAGGGTCGGAGCCTTAAAAATATGTTTGACTCAGAATATGGTACAAATTTTGTCTTAATTTTTTTAACTCAAAATCTTATTACAATCTCAGCAAAATCTGTATAAAATCTGTAAATTGGTGTTTTGACCAGGTTTTGTTTGATTTTTATCAAGATTATGTATAAGAAAAGCACAGAAAACATTTAAACTATATTCTGAGTGAAAAGTATTTTAATTTTATCACAGATATCAGCAGATAAAACTAGCAGTCTTTTGGGATTTTTGCCAGATTTTTATATCAAAAATCATAAATAAAGTTTATACCCTTTTCAAGGTTTTTTCAGGTTTTATCATAGCTAAAAACCTCCAGGAATACCCAGTGTGGGCACTTCTGCAATATGTAAGGCTTAGCAATGAGTACATTCCTCAAGTTGAGCTTAGGTTGCACACAAAATTGTAGTATTGAGTCAATAATAAGTTATGTAATTTCATATTGATGCATATTCTGATATGCAGAGCCTGCATTATAGCCCTGTAAATACCTTTTATTTACTCTTTTATAAACAGTTTACACCAATTTACATGGCCTTTGTCAATAAAGAGAAAAATATAGAGTTGTAACTCTTTATAAAGGGTAAATAATTTAAAGGGTTGGAGCCTTAGGTTAAACAGACGTGACTTTGTGAGCAGCTCCAAGTTAAGTTCTGTTATCTGTTAAGCTGCATTGCATTTATTTAGTGCCCTATTTTATGATCCGTTAATACACCCGTGTTTTTATGCCTTCCTTTTTGCATTTATGTCCCTCAGCTTCGGACTTCGTACCTTCAAACTTCATATCCTTGAACCCCAGCAGCATTAGCCTATAGTATGGACTATCGGCACAGATCAACAAATTCAACCAGTAATGCAGCAAATAACAGTTAAAATTAGCGATCAAAACCACAATTTGCTCAACAAAACGTAGCAGATCCCACAGCAGAAATTGACACAGATCATCTCGTTATCATCTGGATACTGCATTTGATAGTTTAACTGCACTGGAGATCCTACTCCACCGATATAGGCAGACCAATCATTGCCCCCCCAGTTGCTTGCAGGCCGCTGATACGTTACCGGTACTATACCAACAAAACCAACACACAAACACTCGTGAGAGATGCTTGTATGCATGTACCGTGGTCTCGCAATAAGTACGGGGTCTGTGGCAGTATCGAGAAACAGTATCACTGGATATCTGTGGGGATTTTTGGGTGGAATAAAACTTGAAAATAAGTTGAAAAGAGTATAAACTTTATTCATGATTTTCAATATAAAATTTTGGTAAAAATTCACAAGAACTTTCTAGTTTTATCTGATGATATTTTGTGACAAATCTAAGATATTTTTGACTCAAAATATGCTTTAAATTTTGTCTTAGCTTTTCTACCTTAAAATCTTATTACAACTTTAGCAAAATCTATTAAAGTGATGTTTTGATCAGATTTCCTTTAGTTTTTACAAACATTTTGCACAAGAAAAGTATAGACAAAATTTAAAGCATATCTTGAGTCAAAAATATCTTAGATTTGTCACAAAATATCATCAGATAAAACTAGAAAGTTCTTGTGAATTTTTATCAAAATTTTATATTGAAAATCATGAATAAAGTTTATACTCTTTTCAACTTATTTTCAAGTTTTATTCCACCCAAAAATGCCCACAGATATCCAGTGTATGGGTGTGAGGGTCTTCAGAAGCTCAAAGGAAAGGTTCAGATACAAGATGAGGTAGAAGGAGGTTTGAATATATGAGATATTCCTAGCTTAGTACTGCAGATGCGAGTACTAAGTGCAGAGGTGGTTGTAAGAATCCGTTTCTTTTCCTATTATTACATCATCCGTAGCTGTACTTGTATTAGGCCGCAGTACTTGCATTAGATCGCAGTACTAGCGCAGTATCATATTGGTCGTGCACGCAGCACCTCGCAGCATCTGTACTAGGATCGCAGTCCGCAGTCGGACTTGTAGTTGTATTAGTTTGATCTGTAGTACAGTATAAATACTGGACATTCGGTACTGTAATGACTATCGCATTCGTTGCCTTCACATCCCTTGCATTCGTTGCATTATAAGTTTTACAGGTTATGGGCCCCGATCTCTAACCTATGACCACAACTCGAACCACTACTACACCTTTACCTTGCGATAAAAGCACACACTGCTTCGACAAGGACGACGAACTTGACCGTTATTGGGACGGCGAAACCTGGCTTGAGTGCAGCACTTTTGTCTGCACTAATCGATACACCCTCCCGCAATACACCTACGACAAATCACAA
>MLYV02000533.1:0-35620 GCA_001913855.2 Hermanssonia centrifuga | reverse complement strand
CTGGTTGCTATTCAGTGATTGCAGCGTTGGTCGCTGTGAGTCTTGAGTAGTACTTGTGATAGTCGAGTAAATGATTGTTGCCAACAAGTGTTTAGGCGGGGCCCATAACCTGTCAGAACTTATGTGTGATAGCACAGGAGTGAGTGTGAAAACCGATAGGGATTCAGCTGTATCTACTACAGTTTATATACTGTTACTTGTACAGCTAATTGTGTAAACAATAATAAACGATGACACGTCGATGAATAATACATGACTGTGCATGACTGAGCATGACAAAGCATTGCTAAGCGAATGTATGGGTGTGAGTCAGAGTATGACGAACATATGAGAGGGACGAGTAATGAGATGACATATTTTGGTAGAAAACGAATGAAAGTATACTACGTAATACTACTTAGTCATTGTGACCTATACGTCACTCTACATTGTCATTAGCGCCATGCTAGACGCTCCATTTCCAACATGGGTTTCTATCCAACAGCCTTGCATACCGCGACTCCTCACAATCCAACGACATATTCAGATTTCCGAGATGCCTAAGGGTAGGATGATAGTATCCTAGTCATTGACCCCGAGACCCTTCGTCAAAATATTGTGGTCCAGATTTGTAGTAGCGGCTCTCTGTATGTACGTAACTGCTGACTATGCGACCTTGTTCTCCTGCGCTTCGGTTCTAAGCTAAATTATTATTCGGTTCAGGATAGCGACGCTGCGACTCAACACGTACCTGTACTTTGACAGGGTCCTCCGTTATTGGACGTTGACCTTGATCCCAAAACGATTATTCGCTCTATACAAGGCCTTAGACTCAAAGGGAAGCGGTGGTAATGGACAGCCGAAGCAGAATCGGGAATTTCTCAGCTTGTATCCGACGAGCGCTCTTGAGGCCTGAGACCTCAGTTGGCACGGTCTAGCCACCATCACCTGCATGTTGCACCTATCACTGTCTTTCCATCATACACCATTGTTCTTTGCAAACGACGGTGGCTTTGGTATCGGAGTATCACCCTCCAAGCGCTTCTCCGGTTATGATTGGCGAGGAAGCCGATGCCTGACAATGTAGTCCTTATATCGTGAAATGTTCGACACGGATCGCTACCGCATAGAAAATGTTCCCATTGTACTCACGCGCGGATGACAGCCATTGAGCAGAAATAAATGTGGGATAATGTTAGCATACATGAGATAATCTCTAAATAATCCAAGCCCATCAGACTTCGCAATAGGACTAGTACGGTACGGCACTAATGTTGTCATCCTTGCAAATCTGTAACCCATCCGAAAATCCGCCTCACGGAAGTGTAAGTATCGAGGACGACTTTCTCTACCCAGACCTCCTTCCTGCCTCGTAACCTCCATCCCCGCTGTAGCCCAGATACCTTCGCACAGATGTCGCCCCATATCCTCTCAGCTTCTAGAGCATCCGGTCGGGCTTTAGGGTCATTTTGGGTCATCGCATTGATGAAAGGTAATAAGAAATCCACGTTGGAGTAGTTCTAAGCGATGCGTCAATTTCGAATTGGAATGCCATAGAATATACGGACAACTTACGTCGTAAATCTCTCTCTTAAACATGTTTCCCAGGATGAATATGTCCACCTTGAATGGGTCATAAGGAACGTCGAAGGACAGCTCCGGGACGTCTTGGTCTCTGCCATACCCGCCAACGACAAGTTTGGGAGGATCCGTAGGGAGATGAACAGAAATACCGAAATCAACGTAATAATATTTGATGTGTCCTTTCGCCCGCCATCGCTGAGGAGCTAGCGCGGACGCGTCGGGTAAGTGATGCGACCGCACAGGATGATACCCTTTGGGAAACAGCGAGTCTGCATCCATCATGATGTTCTTCTCCGAACAATCCCTATGAAGGAATACACATTAGTGAATATAGATGAAAGTATTCATGCTACACACCTATGCGCTACCCGCTGCTCATGCATAAAGACTAGTCCCTAGGAGTTCATATGAGGGTCATCTTCTAAGAGATCCTGAATCCTCCACATACCTGGATTATCTGGTTCCCATAGTCAATGATATCATTGACGGTCTCAAAAGGCGGGTTATTCGTGAGGCGCAAGAATGGCATCACCATGTAAGCAACACTCGTATCATCTTCGTCCACAAAGTAGTCGAGTATAGGAACACAGTGGTTTCTGGGGTCCTCGCTGAAACGACTGGAAGAAAGCATTCTTGCAATTGTAGACTCCGTATCCCCAGTTTTCACTCGCTTCACATAGACTAGTCGGCCATCAGATATACGAGTCGCGTCAATGAGGTGTTCACGAAACTGTAGAAACGGGACTTAGGCCGAAATAAGCATTGGAAATATTGCACTTACCGGGAGTTCCCAGTAATCCTCAAATTTCTCTGGATGTCTAGAAGTATCTGTCTTCCACGATGGCACCCACCCAGGTCGATATCGCGGGCGTAGCATATATCCTTGCGACGCGAGGAATTCCTGTTTGTCCCTCCATTGTAACTCATACGCATCGAGCTCCGCATGAAGGTTGGCGGCTTCGGCTCTGAGGGCTCTAAGTCTGGGGGTTTCCACCATGGCACGTAGTAGGACGTGAGGACAAGGCTCTAAAATATTCGTATTCAGTGTCAATATAACAAAGCAGCAACACGGACCCACAAAGGCTCAAAACTACAGTCGCCTCTTGAAAATCACTGATGTGATCAAATCCAAGAGAGAACAAAAAACATGCGTCTCGATTACTACCGTCTGGAGTCAAGAGCTATGCCATACATCGCAAGAATTGTCCACAACACCGCGGTGCGACTCGGATACGATACCTTTTGAAGAATTCACCACCGGAGGATCTTCCGCCGCGTCAACCCCAAACGCGGATATATAACTAATCTAGCACTGTATCCGTTTCTAGGACTATTCTCAACCGCTCTCATTCGCAGTGCGAACAGCCCTCCTTGACCTCTCCTTCCCTAGGCTGCGCTCGGAATTCTCATCTGCTTGGTTCTAAATCGTTATCGTTTGTTCTTAGCACGGGCACACGATTGTGCCCGCAGAGTCCTACATTCATGGCAGCCCTCCCCGCAGCAATTAGTCAACTGACCGGCTTTGGGGCAGGCCTTGGGGCAGGCTGTATGGCAACGATAGGTGCTCAGTCGATGTGTACTCGGTTGTCCCCAACAACACAGGCGCAACACATTAGGAAGATACTCGATGAAACAAGAGTATTTATAGAGCAGCTCGAAGAGCAAGCTCCCAGTGGGATGGTGGGTGATCTCACCAACAGTGACGACTCCAAGACAATCCCTGGACTCAAAAAACGATATTCTATGTATGTCGTGTCTATATGTGAGGTTTGAGGCGAACTGGTAATTTTCCGTGACGCAGCTGTGAGGCTGAATACAAATTTTTCCTGGAGGAAATCTCTACCATCGGATGGGCGGATATTCGGAATTTATGGAGGATGCTCGTTGATTTGCGACTCTTGGTTGAGAAATGCTACGACTTGCGAACCGACGTCGTGGTGAGATTGTTATCAAAGTTCACGATCCTCCCCGTTATTGACCGTACGCTCATGTCTAGAAAACTACCAACACAGTATACAAGGAGAATAAGCTAAGAGATCAGCGTCAAGCGGTAGTAGAGGCACAAAGTCGTGCTCAGATTTCTGAGTGGATGGGTAAGTCAACGTTTTGTCAATGATCATCTCCTTGCTAATTCTTACACACAGTCATGACTGACAATAATGGAATATTTAACTGCTAACTGCAACCGGGGCATCTCCCTGGCTGTCCCTCAATACCGCAATTGACCGCTAGCGTTGCGTTCATGTAGAGTTATCCTTGCTAATTAACTGAGCTTCACGTTGCGAAGGCGCCCCGGGCTCGAGGGGATTAGTTCTGGATATTTGAGCATTTGGTGCTACCGTCATATCGCAACTCCACCGAAACTGCGTAAGACTTCGCTGTATGCAGGTATCAGGAATAAATTCGGAAGAGACCAGGGAGAAGTTCGAAACGCTTTCCCTCAGTTTCCCTCGTTTTTGCACGGAAACGGAAGTGTCTGCCCAGGAGGTCGTATACGGAAGCACGAGAACTGTTCTCTTAGAATCGGCCAGCCTTGATCAGCTCAACACTGAAGTTGGGGTCCGGCCTCGCTCCAACACGCTACGCGAAGGTGGACAGAGAATTGAAGATGAAGCTCGATCGAAGGAAGATCAGGGTACTACCCGTAGTCAGTCGCAGGTCCGGGAAACGCAGGCTCGGTTCTGGATGCTCTGCGAAGGAGTAATAATCTCAGTAGGCTCGCCTTCCCACTCCTGGCCGTATCGGCCTCTGCAGATACTTACGACGAGGTTTACTGGCGGTCTAGAGTTGCCTAATGCTCCATGATTGAAACAACTTCCACACTCGTTTAACAAGAATATTGTAATGAAACGTTTGCAGCGTGCGGATGAGTGTCAATATAATCAGGAGAAGTACTTAGAATATAGAATACAGTATCCTCTGCCCTTAAATTACTCACGCTCGTGACGCGTGACGAAATTGCAGTCGCGTTCTGTCACGCGTGACATGGCGCGAGATACCTTGTCACGCCAACCGGTCGGGAATATCAATATTAATATATTCTGCTTCCTTCCCGCCGTCATGCTCGACGACAATCCCCGCCCTCAAAAACGTGTAAGGCGGGAATCTTTGTCACTGTCTCCGCCGTCATCAAGCCCACTGACGCCACCGCCCTCTTCACCTGTTCCGTCGACCTCAACAAGCCAGTCGGATTCGCCGTTACGTCCTTTACCGCATGCAGTACTGCTCTTATCTTTGCCGTCTCTTCTCGTGCATCCGCCAAGTCACCGCTACTACATCCAGTCACTATGTCTATCTCTGTGTTCTTTGCGAAAATGTCTCTCACTTCCTGCCTTGTCGCCCGAGATAGAATGCAGAGCTTGGACCGGCCTGGCAGAACTTGGAATGAAAGTGATCAGTAGTGGTTTCAGTCAGAGTGAAGATCATCTTTGGGCTAGAGGAATTGAAGCTGAGGTACGAGAACATATAGCTGTCAAGCATCCAAGCTGCTAATCGCTGTCTAAGGTTAACACCGCTATCAGTAAAGGGGTGAGTGTTCGAACTTCACTAGGCGTACAAATACGTGCTTTCTATCTTAGACTGAGTTATATATGCGTTACGTTCATTGCTGATATTTTCCCATAGGCTATAATTGCACAAAAGGTAAGCGTCGCATCGTGCATCCGAACTTCATTCGATTCTCAAGCTCATTTCCTTGCAGCACCCATCTCTTCGCGTGTTCAGTCACCATATTGCCCTCCTTCAAGTGCAATTCTCACATTGGCAGCACAAGACCAAGTTTGCACGTACTCAGATTCGAAACCTTATTGTATCGTTCCGACCCACCGACCCACCATATATCGTATATTCTGCACATCTTGCCGCAATTACCCTTTTTACGACTCCTAAACCTAGATCAACACCCTCGACCTTACACACAGAGTTCAAACCTCCATTATCCCCCGCATACAATCAGAGTCCTCAAGACATTCATGCTGCATTATCTGCTATCCAGAGTTTAGAGAGCTTGTCGCGCACTCAAGGCCATACACGAGTCACCCTTCTATCACATGTCCTCCGATTACGCGTTCTCGTAGCCGCAAATATGTGGAATGAAGTTGGGAATGCCATACTACTTGCGGAAAGCGCACTAGGACTGTCCTATGAGGCTATCACTACGCCGAAACCTCGTATGACTAACGCAAAGGAGAAGGACAAAACAGAGCATCCTTCAACCGAAACAACTTTTATTTCATTCGAAGACGCGTTGGAGTCTGCCATGGTGGTGCATACACTCATCATGACAGTTGTGTATTTCACGCATATAGGCTCAGCAGCGGAAGCTTCTCCTCGGTTGTCGCATCTGCACGCATTGCTGGACTCTGGTGCCCTTGATCAGTTTGCCGAGGGTATTATTGAGGTTTGTGAAATTTCCGCCTCCACTTTCGCGTTTCTGTGGTGCTTACATCGTTTTATCTGGGACAGATCAGCCTCCCTGACGGACCACCATTATCGATTCAAGTGACACATCCTCGCATCCTTTTTCTTCTTGCCTTCCTCGTTAGTTCTGTTGCCAAGCGTGACGCAGTGGGGCGTAAACCAAAGCGCAAAGTATTTGCCTCCGAAGGCTTAACATCATGGGAGAAAGAAATGGACTTTGAATTACTCCGTACGTTGTTGCAGTGTCTATGAACGCCGTGGCTTGCTAAACTCTTTATGCCTTATTACAACGTAGTCCCTTCATGGGCCAATTTTGGTGACGTTGAAGAAGTCGAACAAAGACTTGCGCGCATCAAAGCAGACCTGTTGTGTGAGCTAGCTGCGGTAGGTCCTTGCGGAACCATACACATTTGCATACTCACAATCGTTACATTCAGGTATCTATCATGCGCAGTGAGTTTGATGCAGCGGAAGAGGTAAGAGCGTAAGATCCACCTCTTATTGAACTTACTTTGACATAAGTGCAGCACCTCGCCGCTCTTATCGCACACACCAGGACATATTCCATTTTCGAACTCTTTGCGGCACGAATAACGCTGCACAATGCGCATCTAGCCCATGCACTCGACCATGGCGCACGAGCATTGGAATGCTATCGAATAGCAGTACGCTTAGCGGGAGCGGACAATTTTGTCGCTCTCTCCGCTCGTGCGGGCGAGATTATTCTTCTCATGGGTATGCAAGCCGAAGGATTGATCCCCAATGAGCCACCCGTGAATAAGAAGGAAGTGACAAGCGTCGCCAAAGCCTGTCGCGGGATGGGCGGTACTTTAGAAGCTGTTGGACATGTACTTGATGCCTTAGTCTCGCCGGAAATCTTGAAAGCAAAGTGAGTCTTATATGAGTATGCCTTCTTCATAAATCCTCGTGAGACTGACAGACTTCTGTATCGGCGTCAGGCAGCACCTCAAGGCCTCCCTGGAGCTCGCTAGCAGGTCTCAAGATAACCACCTTCGTGCGGTGGTACTTGCCTTGATATCAGCTCATTATTTCCATACGGCGGGAGACCATGCGTTGTCGATGCTCCAGACATGCTCACAACTAGCTGCTGGATTGGGCGCACCGCCGACGAAGGATGCGCCTGGGATTTTACCGATTGTTGGTAATGCTCGCCTTAGCTTGTGGGTGGGCCAGAAATTCTTGGGTGAGTGAGGGGTGTTCATTAATCGTATCGTTTGCTCATCGAATGCGCAGAATTGTACAGGAGAGCCGGCAAAGATGCGCGTGCAGAGAAGCAGGCTACTGCGAATCAACGATTGGAAGAAGCTGTCAAAGTATTGGCAGTTCGCGATATCAACGTTTCTAGACCTATCCCGTTGTGAAGAGTTCTATTGCTGTTAAATTGGTGAGCGAGCTATAACATCGCTCCTTGATAGTCAATGCTGAATTCGGAAACTACTAGCTTGTGCTTTGTCTCTGACATCCTGCTTGGAGAACCGACGAATTGAACCCGAGTCTTCGTGCGACAGTATCTTAAGATAGCTCCTAATATGATCGCAGACAGTTCCCAACATACTGTTGCTCGTCGTCCCACGTGGCAAAAAACAACGGGCTGAGACAGACGCGGCTGCAATGTTCCCGGCGAGATACCCGGAAGTGATCTGCGATCGCATGGGGGCTTGAGAAAACACAGAGCTGAGATATGTTGAACAGGGAAAGGGGCTAGCGTTGGAGAACTCTAACCTGTACTGTCTCTTACCCCCTTGTTGTATCAGTTGTGTATATTATTATTTCGAGGATGCAGCGAATGTGGTCTGTGTATCTCGACGCTGGTTCTGAATCTAGCCACAACCACCAGCCTGGCGCCTTGCAGAGTCGAACGGTACGTGTGAAACTCCCCTCGCTACCCTTGCCGCCCGACGACGACCGTCCAGCACTCACTCTTTTCCTCCTTCTCCTCGGCCGTGCCGCTCTCGCATGAACCTCTACGGTCTTTAGATGGACGGAAAGTAAGTCTTCTCGCTCGGCATCGCCTGTCTATCAGCACCCTTTAATTCTTTAACCCACCCCATTAACCGCCAGTCACTCCCGAACCTCGTCGGTAAATTCTCACTCACCGTCGCTTCAATCCGCAACCGCCTCTACCCGCTACATGCTTGCAGACATGAATTCCCCCCTCGAACCCCCCTCCGCTCCTTTCACAGGTCGACAAGACTCTTTCCGCTCATTGACTCCCAAGAACGACTCCACGAAAGCTGATAACCGCCTGTCGACATCTCTGAGCATCAACTACCTACCTACAAAGTTCTCCAACTCGCTCGTCACCAAACGAAAGAAGAATGGCAAGACCGTAGACTACATGATGCCTAAGCAGGGCGGAGGTCGTGAAGCCTTCAAAAGCAACGAGTCTCGTATGCCAGGCGAAGGCGACGACGACTATGATGGCGTTGACGCAGGCTTGTTTGGCAGCAAGGAGGGCGGTCGCACCAAGCCTAAGGGTCATTGGAACCGGTTCAAATGGTGTTTATTTATTGCCAATACTATTGTACGTACATCGCTCTCAGTGTTGTCGCCGTTCTTCCGTTTCGATGCTTGGGTCATCGGTACGGAGCCGGCACAGCAAAGCCAATTTCTTCCTCTGACCTGGGTTCACTTTACAGTTCTCCGCATACTGCCTAGCGGGTCTCATCGCGTGCTTGTTGATTTGGTTCAACGTTTGGGATCATTCCGACATCATTCGTCTAGGAAACCGCACAGAGCTCATCATCTCCACTGTCGCTGCATCCCTCGGTATACTTACCTCCCTCATTGGCTGGTCCGGCATTATTCTCAACAATCGCGCCTTCCTCGCGTGGTACAGCTTCCTTCTCTGGATCACGTTTGCCCTCCTTGTTACCCCAGGATACATCACTTACAAGAAACGCACCTTCAACCTCGAAGGCAAGATCAATGCCCAATGGTCAAGAGTGTTGGGCCTCGACGGCCGTCTTCGCGTTCAGAACCAGCTCAACTGCTGCGGCTATTTCAACCCCTTCGTTGAAGCCACTGTCAGCCAGTCGTGCTACTCTCGCAGCGTCCTTCCTGGATGCAAGGGCCCGTATATCAAATTCGAGCGCCTCGTTCTCGAGCGGTGGTACACTGTTATTTTCTCCCTTGTTCCCGCCCAAATCCTCACCATGGTTGCTGGACTGCTTTGCTCAAACCATGTCACGTACCGATGGGGCAAGGGCATGATGCCAAAGGCATACCGTCTCAACATGAACAGTATGGCAGTCATCATGGATAACTACGCAAAGTTCGTCACAAACCCCTTTTTCACATGTGTCTTTACTGAATGATGTCATTTAGCCAATTGGCAGAGCAGTATGGCAATGATGTTGCTTCAGAGGTGATGGCTCGCTCGCGATCAAATCTTCAGCTCGATGCGATGCCTACTATGCCCTACAACAATAGCCAGCAGTCGTCGTACGTTGGCAGCAAGTACGACTCGTTGTCTGCCAGAGCACCGGAAGGGCAGTAAGGAATGCGCGTTTCAGAGGTAGAGTTTTTCGCTACTCGTACATCGTCTGATGCTTATGTTTAATCCTATAGTTTAAAGAAATGGCTGACGCTTGCTGCATATACCGCATCGGACGCTATTAACAGTGCCGCAATAGACACTATGTTTACCAGTATACCTACGTGCACCTTTATTACTCCGGACAATTCAGTTTGATACATTTGAATATATTCCTTTCCAGCGCCTTCAATCATAATGCATCTATGTATAAAATTTGATTTGTGCCGGATTCTGAACAAATCAGGGCCAGCATTGAAATTGGTTTGACTGAATGTCTGTCCTGTGAGCATCCTCTAATTGATATTGCCGTTGCATACTGAGGGTATATTTGCTTCCAGAATTGCGCCCGTGTTTATAAGGCACCGCTCGAACAACAGATTACCATCAGCACTCAGGAAACTTTCGATCAGCCATGCTTTGATTACAAGCTACTCGGAGACAATAGGGTTCCGAATCGCGCTCAAACTTGAGCGGTCGGTACTTGAACAATTCCTTAATGAAACTGCCCACCGATAACCATTTGCCACCATCATCAAGAATTGTGAGGTTGCTTGATATCCCAAAGCGCAGTGGCGGGACTGTGATAAGTATGCAATTCCGAGAGAAGGGACTTGTTTGATTGTGCATCTCTGAACCCAAAATCCTTCTGGGTGGATATGTCGGATCGACGTGGGGAGATCCCCAGGTAACAATTCTCATCTTCCACTGTGGTTGGTACACTTACATCGTCTTCTGAGGATATAGTATAATTGGGACTTTAAAACGGTGCCTCAAAAGTATAGCGATAATCGGGAATGTCGGTGGAATCGTGGCAGAGGGCTTGGTAAATCGACATCAGTTGCTGCTTGTAGGGACGAGGACTACGCTCACACCATATGCAATATTTAGGTGGCAGCTCCACTATGAACTTCTGTGTTTGGGCCAAACGCCCTGCAAGAGACATCAATGCGTTTGAGCAACTCGGTAATTCTGGCTTGAACTGGGAGTCTTACCAGAAGTATACACTACGCGCTGAACAGTAAGCTCTCCGTCCTAGCACTGCCTGTTCAATGCATATTGATATATACGTAGATTCACACCAGCTGATCGAAATCAACTTGCCGAGTTTGACTGGGGCATCTATACCTCGCGGTATTGTGGCGATAGTGGACCTGTAAAGACAACGTCTTCATGGACTCACCACCTCGCCGACAAGCTCTATTTGAGCAGCCTTGAAAATATGGGTGTGAAAACCGTGGAGGATCCGTACGGAGGTGATGTATGTTCCTCCTTTAGTGTCATTACTTCAAATTGAGGTGACTGTTGTTTAGATCACAGGAACAGGGCCCTACTAGCAGTCGACTATCTTTGACCGAACAAACAAGTGGACACGATCGTACGCGGCGACTGCTTACTATCTCCCGAATGCAAACAAGGAGAATTTGAATGTTCGAAGTTGGTCAAAGCGGATAGGACAGAATTCCTCGGAGGCGTTTCCGTCTATTGGGGTGTACCCGAGCAATTGGTTGATTCAGAGGACAAGATCGAGGCTCAGAACGCTCCTTTCCGCCAGGGACCCTCGAAACTCTCCTCTCTTTACGCCGGCAACCGCTTCGTGGTGTTCGCCATCATCAAACACGAGAATTTCGAGATGCCCGCAGAGATGATCATCTGCGCACACCATAACTCGGGCGAGCAGCTCAGATTCACAGTCGCAGTGGAAGAGCACCGGACGATCGGAGCCGCAGCGGCCTTTGATCCACACTCTGGCTGCTCGCCGTATCATCACGGATCTGAAGGACGGCAGCCGAGTTGACAGGAGTCCCATATATGTATTTATCATGCAAACACCACAACGCAAACATTAAGAGGCACTTCCGAGTTTATGCTTCTCGCCGGCTCGGACCTCCTCAGGCACTCTCTCGCAGTATCCCACGAATGTTCAACGTTCAAGTTTAACGTTCAGAGACGACTCAGGAACCTGATATCGTGTGTCTGTTGTATCCAGCCGCAGCGCTGCAAAGGCAGTGCAATCAAATGGACGCCAGCTACTGTCCTGGTCCATAAAACATGGCAGTACTGGCACCAGTTTACCCCAAGCCCCGGCCCTCGATAAAGACATGAATGGGGACTTGAAGTCGGAGCCTCCGACTGCTTATTCAGCATCAACTTCCGAGGACGCCCCTGCATACAGCCCACCCAGCTCATTCACTATCAACGGACAATCACTTTCTGTTCCGTTGGTGACCATCCAGCAGCTGAAATCGCATCTCTGTCTCTTGCGCGCATTCAAGGAATTGCGAACGGTCGTCGAAGAGGGTAAAGACGAGAGGTTGCCAGAGAATGTGCGTACGTTGGAAGCTCCCCCGAGATGGGGTTGGTTCGTGGGGCTCGCGGTGGAAAGGTAACTTCGTTGTACAGCGCATGTCGTCGATGACTTATTCTACGCTGCAGGTTCCAGCGCTGGGCACAAAGCGTTCAATTAGGGCCATTGGACGAATGGGTACAACACGAGCTTCCTCCTATTGATGTACTCATGGTATGGCATGCGTACACACTCAACCCGTCGTGGTACGCAGAGGACTGTTTGCGTCTGCCTATCGCCGCTACTCTGCGAGCCTTGAACGACAATCTGCTCACAGCAATCGTGAGTTTCCTCTGATGCATAACTCAAGTCAATAATGCTCATTGACCATGCTACCAAGGTCGCAGTTGGAGACATAGGGTCATATAAGGCATCTGAAACCCGCAAGATATCATGGGCCGAGATGGCTGGCACTCCTTTCGATCCGCTGGACGCTGCGGCACAGACGGCTTATCACGACGTCGACTGTCCGCAATGCTTCGTGCGCATCTCCGTTCGTACGTCTTCTTGGTTCTGGCTCTTTCGATTGTGGTCTCACATAAATTCAGCATACATAACTTCGGATGGTACGGGCTATGCACAACACAAATTTGCATTCACATGCCCAGCTTGCGGATTTGCGATATCCAAGGAGAGCTTGGCTGTTTTGAAGTTTGCTCGCAATGTTGCCGTCAACCCTTATGATCCTGCTGAGGGCAAGAAGTCGCCTTATGGAATTTATCTAGCGTAAGTCTGATGATGCAGCAGACGTTCCCACTTATCTTACTCATGACTGCATACTCGTTTTAGCGGTACCCTCCGTACGCTTACCAACCCGAAGGACGAGGCCACCGCGCTAATCACCACACGCATGATTCATCGCAAGGCCGATTTCACTCGACCTCCAGCTGTGAGTATACTATTCGTCCAGCGGATTGGTAATTTACACGCCCTGTCCCCAAGGCTACCAAAGAACAATGGGTGAAGGCGATTGTGAAACAAACAGAATGCTCGATGCTGAAAGTACTAGCTACGCTAAATGCCGCTATGAAATCCAACCAACGCAGGTGGGTTTGATAATGCTAAGCTTAGTCTCGAGCTGGGACTCATTGTGTATCAGAGTGAGGAGAATGTTGAGCGCATACACGGATGATCGTCCATTCTCGATCGACCTTGTGGGCGCAGTCATACGACAGTGCTCATTCGTTGACAAGATGCATCATTTTGGCTGGACAGAGCCTGGGTATTTTGACGACAAGGAGGATGAAGCTGTCCTTATCCACGCCATCACACGATACCATGCGTATGTCTTTGGGTACTTCTTAGTTGTGGTACTTGTTGCTGATTCGTACTCCTACGTAGATTCTTGGATTTGATGTCATCTTCAGTCACTTCATTCTTTGTGCCTACGTTGGACATTGACCTCGCCTGGCACACGCACCAAATGATGGCAGAGACATATCAGAATGATTGTGCACAATATTGCAAACGTTACATTGACCAGTGAGCAGTGATGTGTTCTCCTTAGCCAGTAAAACGTACTGAGCGGCATAATCAGCGATGATAAAGTCGAGGAGAACCATCTGGCTACCTCGTTTGATATCACCTGTCGTGCTTGGGAGGTGCACAACTCTCAATTGCTTATGACAACAAAGTGCTAACTAGTCTTCGTTATATCGAAGCAACGATTCGAAGTACCTTGCATGCATTGCGGCTGCCCGCTTCCAGGTGACACCATCGGCCAACGTCTCACCCGCCTCAAACGACGCCTCAGCAACGCATCAAGCACCTCAAAAGGTCTCATTCCTCCACACCGGGCCGACGCCCTCTCCGCAACGCACGCGAGCGAACACAATTCTGTGCTCGTCACGGACCACAAACTGCTCACCGAGTGGCAGCGGAAGAAACGGGCGGAAAAGGTCCGAAAACGGCGGGAACGCGACGAGAAGAAAGTGCGGGAAGGCAAGATGGAGGAATCAGCATTGAGACGCGGTAGGGATCACGACGCTGCGTTCTTGTATCCTGTGCCGTTCTGCGCGTACACGCCTGTGGGAGGCTGTGTGGCCTATGGCGTTATAGGCTCTGGGGAATTCGGAGGAGGGTTTGCCAGCTGCGCCGTAGTGAGTTTCTTGTGCAGTTTGTCTTTTTTTGTTCGGTAGGACTGATGGTCGTTTTGTATAGGGTGCTGGTGTGGGTGGTTGTGCGAGTGGTGCATGCGGGGGTGGATGCGGAGGCGGAGGGTGCACGGGCGGGGCCTCATGTGATGGAGGCGCGGCCACATGTAGTTCATGCGCCACATGTGGAAGCAGCGGGATGTAAGATGTCTTGGATCCCGATATGCTCATTCTTATGCTTCTTAGGCCCGCTTCTCTGTACTATAGCTGAACATATTCATATGGCCCTATGTTGATCAGAGCATAGGATTAGGAGCCCCGGGCACCCAGTATTCATTCTGTTCTCTTGACATCTTGATCAAGCAATCACCCTCACCGTCTACTCCCTAAATCGAGAATTCACAAAGTTGTACTGGAGTTCCCTATCTGTTAGTACCCCTAACTTCCAACGTGTGGGTTATTTGAGCAGTGCCAGAACACCAGGATCATATTCCCATGAAACAAACGAGCAACTTGTACAAATGAAAATGACTTTTCCGTCTTTTTTTGTGGGTCCAAGGTGAGTGTGTCGTATCAGAAGGTAGGTATCAAGATAATCCCCTCTTCCACAGGCAATAGCTTAGTAGCATAGCTATACGGTACCAAGAACGTACGGCCCGATAGCCGATCTTTCGGTTGAACCACTCGAAATTTCTGTGCCTACACAAGCTCTAGCATATGTTATCGGAGAGAATTTGAATTGCTTTGCTTTGCTTCTTGGGGCGTAGTTCTCGATCCCAACAGCTTTCTCAAAGTCGCAGATATCTTGAAGGATACCTTGTAGTATTTCATTGATCCATGTTACTACATACATATGCAATATCGACAATGCTCTTAGAAGCATATTGATCCGTCAATGGCAAGAGGGACATTAAATATAAGCTGCTGAGACAATGTCAAAGCTCCGAGCCACTGCGCCTTGGGAGGTCCGTTCGCTTGTCATACAAGTCATACACTGGGGCCATTCCAGTCTCTTGTAGATGCTTTGCGACATATTCAGCCCCTTCCATGACCCGCAAGAGGTTCTTTCCGGTGAGTCCTTCTAGCTCTGGGCGTTTCCAGCCACGGTTGATTAATTCTACGATCTAGAAGGAATGTCAATATCAACACTGTAAGCGATCGCACTGATCAGGGATACTTACAAGGGCGGGATACTTTGACACATCTTCCAGGCCTTCTGGAGTGGAGCCGATGCCGTCAAAGTCGCTACCCAATCCGACGCTGAGAAGATCAACAAATGAGCCATCGCATGGGAGTGAAAGGCAGAAAACATACTGTTTCCTGCCTGCAATGGCCGCAATGTGTTCGACATGGTCAGCCACTGCAGAGAGATCCGCTTTTCCTGGATCAGCTACGAAATCCGGCGCGAAATTCACCTAATGAGCGTAATTATCAGCGCGTAGGTTTTTTACACGAGCTGTATGACAAACAGACCATAACGACGGCGTCCTTCTTGCCTTCGCCTCTGCCAATCATAGCGAGGATATCGTCAGGGACGTTTCGCTCGTGCGTATGGACTGCGCGGGCTGAAGAATGCGACCAGATTACGGGAGCCTGAGTAGAATCATTTCAACACAATCATTGCACAACGATATACACGGGAAGACTGACCTTGGAATACTTCAGGGCTTGACGGGCGGTGTTATCCGAAGTATGACTCAGGTCAACGAGCATACCGATGCGGTTCATCTCGTCGATGAGCGAGTGACCAAGAGGGCTGCATAATCACGCATAATCGTGACTCCGAATTCAGGGACAAGAGATAAGGATCATACCTAAGTCCTCCCCATTTCTCAGGCAGTGTACCGCACGAGTCGGCGAACGCATTGTGACATGTATGCGTCAAGGTCACATAACGAACGCCAAGAGCGTAGAATTGACGCATTACGGCAATAGAGTTACCTAGTTGATGTCCTCTGGTTATGATGAGGGTGAAGCCAGACGCTAGTAGGTCAAGAGGGAAACTGACCCTTCAACACCAATCAAACTGGCAATCTTTCCCTTTTTGATTGCGGCCTTGATGTCTTGTGTGGTCAGTGCCTGCTGGAAAGTCTAGAACAGGAGATGTAAGCACGCGTAAGTGAACATGAACAGTCCCACTTACATCGGGGTACTTTGAAATGAGGATCCGGGAAATGTCAATCTGTTCTAACGTGTCTCTAAGAAGCATGAGCTCGGAAATATATCATAAACACGAATGAACGAACCGAACGCGCCATGTGCTGTTCAAGAAGTCTTCCCCGTCATCGTAACCTGCCCAGTCAGGGCATGCTACAAACGCGGACCTGTATAGCGCGTATCAGTAACAGGGTCAGAGCACCCGCCGAAACTAATTTCTCACCAGAAGAATCCACCCACTTGCCCCGTTTTAAGGCGTGGAATATCGACATGCCCCGGCATGTTATCGTGCAGATCAAAAGCCGAGGCATTATTTGCATAGTAGGATCGTACAAGTATAGGCAAATCTACAAGCAACGCAAGTAAGATATTTTCGATTTTCCCAAGGAAATAGGAGAATCACCGATATGGCCATCCTGGGCAGATGATTAGCAAGTAAACACGACACATAGGAACTGTTCCAAGCGCACAATTACGGGTGAAGAAGCCAGCACCTTCCTCGCTGCCTTTTCAGGGTTCCAGGGGAGGATATCTTCCGTGCGATGGCTCTTCATCCAAACATCTCGTGCGATGCCTCCAAAAGTGAGGATAGTAAGGAGAGCCAAGGCCAGCAACTGCCTGAGATTTGAGCGTTTGTTCGGACGAGGTGAACTCTCAGATACATGGCCAGACTCTGGGGGACAATCTCTGAGAGGGAGAAGGAAGGCTTGCTCTGAGTCTTTCTCCGTTGAACGAGCCATGCTGGTAGTCTCTCGCAACCTCAAGCCATGTTCACACAACCGCTGTAACAGTTCCGAGTCGGATGACTAAACCAATACATGTGCAAGTACATCCAAGCGCCGAAAAGAACCGCGCCGAAAGCCGCAATAATTCCTCTCGCATTTATTATCATATACGTCTCAGTGTACAGATACTTTCAAAGCATACAGCTGCAGCCTTTGAGAAACTACTATCATTTGATTGTTCTGTGTAGATGCACAAATCGTTGGATATGTTTAACGATGCAGCTCGACGATCTTAGGCCACTCTCCATTGCCACCACGCACCTGACGGGGGAAGGATGAAGGTCAATTATCAAAGCAATAGTCAAAGAAAATACCTAGCGGATCATCCGCCTCATGGTTTGCACCAGTCCAAAGACCGAGGATGCCAGCTGTTGATCCAACGCCTCCAAGTTGAACACCTTCCGAGGACCATTCATCCCGATCGGGTGAGCCTTGTACGGAGGAGCACTGGACGTAACAAAATCAGCGCATAGGAACAACAAACAATTAATAGAGCAAGATACCAAAGACCAGCGAATACTTCCGTCCCCGATCATACCCACTGTTCCCGAAACACGCCTTGTATCTCCAGTTTCTCCCCATTGAGACCCACCCATCTCCCCTGTGACATGAATCGTAGGACGACGTTCATAAACGGAGATGGTACATGGTGAATATCCAGTGATACGGAGCGTGAGAGGAACAATTAGAGTTGCTTCATCTATATCAGGACTCTTGAAGCCGTGACACTAGTCCGAAAGTATTATGTTAGCTTCTGTATGATATATTCCGAGTAGGAGATTACGTTGTAGTCTGGAATTTCATTCACATCATCAGTGATAAGATCATCGCTGAAAGTGAGCAAGCTTACAATACAGATCAGAGTAGTCAAGCCAGCAGACGCAGCGTCTGGAGCTGTATTAAAATTGACTAACAATAGACATAATATCTTTGCTCACCGCCAAACGCCTTCTACCCCTGCCCAGTCTATATTGTACGTAGAACCACTTGTTTGTTCATTGTCGTGTTTTCTGGAGGGAAACCAACGGCCCGGTCTGAGACCGTCTAAAGAAGTCAGACTTTCGCGGATATCCTCCCACTGATGATGCTCCTGTAAACAAGCTTGCACGTCCATCCTGATAGCTGCCAGATGAATCCAGTCAGCATAGAGATCCTCCGGAGGAGGAATGGGCCCATGCGCAAGATTATCCTGCTCCTCTTCGTCACCGGAATTAGAGGTATTCTCAGACTCCGGGATAAAATCCGCATCGTCAGGGTCGCTTTCGTCATCGTCATCGGTATAGGTTCCATCAAGAGCAGGGAGGAAGGGGCCCCAGGTTCGTCGACGGGATAAGTAGCCTACGTTAAACACCTTCATACGGGCGAGAAAACGAGCGCGCTTGAAACGCTCTTCTGAGGACATTTCAAACCAGTCTCCATCCTCACTGACCAATTCGCATCGATTTGACCGTGTGCGTAGCCGTTTGGGGCTGACACTTGTAGGACCATTGACTGATATTGAGTCGAAGCCAATGTGAGCCATAAGCTTGTGAACAAGGAGCCCGTCTATGGGTTCTATCCAGTACGGATCGCCTACGTTGTTATCGAAACGAGGGTAGAATTCGCGAGGTAAGCCTTTCGAGATGACGGATTGTAACCAAGCGATATTTTTCGAAGAGTACTCCTGTCCCGACGCTGCTGGGACCGGAGGTGACGCTCTATCTGTGTCGATCAAGGGTGGAAAGGGAGGGTTGATTTGGTTGCTAGTGGAGGGGTCGTCTTCATTAGCGGAAATATTCAAATTATGGGTGATTGGAAGAGAGGTGTCAATGACAGCGAGAAGAGACTGAAGATTTCTCTTGAAAGAATCACATTCCGGTGATGCTGGGAGTGATGCTGGGATGGATATTTGTTTCGAGCGCAGACGGTAAGCACTAGTTTCTTTGGACAAGGCCTGGATGCAAGATCCAATATGGCTAGCCGTCCAAATGCGAGATCTAAATTCATTTTCCCAGTCGAATACCTCGGTGTTTCCTGTCCCATATAGTCTTAGTCTCACAGACTCCGTAAAATAATTATGCATTACTTACGCAATAGATAGACACCATCATATATTCGTGGATCGTCGAACGTCGAAAGGAATATACGACGCCAAAGATACTTGTCGAGCGGTTGATATATGATTTGACGTAGATAACGGCAGGTTTGGGCCAGGAATGCTATTGACGTTGGTTTCTTCGCCTCTGCTAGTACCACTAAAACATCTTCAATCACCTCGGTAGGTATGCTGAATATTGTCGGATGATGTCTGCTGGATGCTTGCATATTGGCGTGTAAGGCTATGAGTGTAATGACGCGTTACTTATACACCCAAATTTACTCGGATATAAAGCCAACTTACTTGGTATATAGCTCAAGACTTGTATTGTTCCAGAAGTAACAGACAAGTAAGCTGCCTTGAGGCACCTATGAAGTGGGAAAGTGAATGTCAGTTCTGATGCCAGTGAGATGTAGAGTTTATGTTTGATCCTCCAGGTTGTCTGATAACCCACCCGGTATCAGCCTTAGTATAGCCCTCTTTAATCGCAGCACTATCAGATTCTGTGTAAAAGGGATCGCTGGGAAACGACTTCAAAGTGGACAAGTAGTATCAAGTTGAAGCTGAATCCGGGCCAGCGTAAGCTTCGGCTGAAGATTAGATTAGATCAATGCCGCATGGCAATCTACCGATCATGTCAAGATTTCAATAACAGGCGCTCGTTGCCCTAAGCTTGAAGCTTGAAGCTTGACTCGGAAAACGACCGTCATTGCAGCAGCTGTACCATCTGAGCTTTGCGTTCATAACTTATACATAAATCATCCCCGATATTCGATTTGAGAGTATAAATCTGCTACCACTACGCATAAATCTCTCAAGTCATGTCCAGTACAGTTTGGAACCCGTCTTCCTGGCAGGGAAAAACCGCGGCACAGGTACGAATGCATTAGATGGCAGGTACAAGTCATTAATCCATGTTCCAGGATGTGAGCTATCCAGACGGAGAGCACCTTTCGAGGTGTGTAAAGTCGCTTTGTGAAGATCAGATACTCCGTGCGATCAATCTCCAGAGTACTAGGGAAAATCAAGAACCTACCACCTCTAGTAACCCCATCAGAGGTCAACCAACTGTCGGGGTGCCTATATGTACCATTCTCATTATATTCTTAGATCGAACGCTTGCGCCACCAATTGAGTCTCGTCCAGCGTAACGAAGCTTTCCTTCTTCATGCCGGAGATTGCGCGGAGAGCTTTGATGCTTGCACTTATGTATGCACACTTATCGCTTTCTGGATCCCGTTGCTTATCAGTGTCTAGGAAAACATCTCAAATAAGATTGGCCTCATATTGTCTGTCTCGTTGATACTTATCTGGGGTGCGCGCCTTCCAATTGTGCGTCACTCTCCTGTCTCTGTAATGTCTGAAGACGCCCTTCGACAATGAAATTGCAGGTTCGTATTGGCCGCATTGCTGGACAATACGCGAAACCGCGAAGTAGTGCAATGGAGAAGATCGGAGATCGCGAGGTTCTGAGCTTTCGGTACCGTTTCCCCTCCATCGCTCGCTGTTGTTGTCATACTGACGGCTCGAATGTAGAGGAGATAACGTTAATGGGTGCGCATCAAATTCACATCCCTTTCGTTCACTACTGAACTCCACGCCAGACTCGATCCGGATGACCGAACACCAGATCCGGAGCGTATGCTGAGGTAGATAGGCATTACTCACTGAATATCCAGTCCCTCTCATGTTTCTGCATAATAGCGCCTACTTTCATTCTACGGCGACTCTGAACTATGTGCGCGGCCTCCTGACTTCAGGCTTTGCCTCACTCCATCATCCCCGGGACTGGTCGCTGGCTCACGTCCGCTCTCCTGAACTCAAGTTTGTATTTCTCATTCCTCCACGTTGTTGACTCTGGAGCTTTTTAACACGCTTATTAGGAAAGAATTTGAGCGCATCTCAGACGGTCTCTCTGACGCCCTTGGATTCACGCGCACGATTGGTGTGGGAATGGAAAACGCACCCTACGAAAAAGGCGGAGGCCGAGGCGTGCTTGGCGAGGTTGACTTCTACACTAGGTACGTAATAATTTGCAACACTTGTCTCAATCTAAATGAGTTTTTCTGGATATAGTCACGAAGGCCTGATGCTGAACTACGAAGAAGCCATGACACGAGAGTTTCCTCTCCCTCCGGGAGTCGCCCAGTCGCATAGCAAACCATTGGACACCGAGGCTCGACCAAAGGCTTTCTATAATACGTCTGCTCACTTCCTTTGGATTGGGGATCGGACACGGCAGCTCGATGGCGCACATGTTGAGTACTTCCGCGGCATTCGGAACCCCATTGGTATCAAGGTTGGGCCAAGCATGGTCGACGATGAGCTTGTTAGGCTTCTGGACAGTGAGTCCTTTTTGCTTCCAGAGTCAAAGTAGAGCCTTGACTTTGTTTCATCAGTTGTGAACCCAGACAAGCAAAGCGGACGTGTGACACTGATCACCCGTTACGGTGCGGCAAAGGCAAGTAATTCAATGCTGTCGTCTTATCTCTCAAATTTACTAAGGGGTACTCTCAGGTAGAGAAGTACCTTCCGGGTCATATAGCTGCCGTTCAAAAGTCTGGACACCCTGTTATTTGGATCTGTGACCCTATGCACGGGAAGTGAGTTCAATCATATTATATTCTCAATGTATTCCTCTTCAGTAGTTGACTCCATGTTTCTCATCAGCACCCTCACTTCGTCGTCTGGCCTGAAAACACGCCATTTCGGGACTATCATCAGTGAACTCACCGCTTGCATTCGTGTACATGCGGCATCGAAATCGCGCCTAGGAGGAGTCAGCCTCGAATTTACTGGAGAGCTGGCGGAAGATGGCTTTAGTGTGACCGAGTGCCTTGGTGGTAGTATGGGTCTCAGTGAGGAGCAGCTTGGATTGCGTTACCAGGTGCGTTCACCAGCAATTCATGCAAACCACACTAACGTAACTTGTGTAAACGGCGTTCAGTCGTTTTGCGACCCACGACTCAACTTCGAGCAATCCCTCGATGTTGCCTTCCTCATTTCCAATCATTTCAAAAAGGAAAGGTTGGGAGAATATCATGAAAATGTTGATGTTCTATACGCGGAGCTCGGAGGACAAGGCCCCGCGTAGTACACAATGAAGATTAAAAAAATGACATATCTATATGTACAAAAGTAGTATCATGTTCCGATGATCCCGTTTCGCGCGCAGAAGAAATGTGGTCCAATATGATACTATCTCCCCCACTTGATTCACAAACATAGGAATAAATGTCGTTTGAGGTGGTATAGAACTGACATGTATCATAATTCGCGTAATAGAAGAGAGCGCTGTGGATAGCTACCCCTTCGTACACACACTACGGGCAGTCCGTCTGAAACGTCTTTCGCAGATACGGATGCTAAGTTTGTAGCCCAGTACATATGCTGGATGCGCCTGACTCGGTAGAACTTCCAAGCGATACCCTCAGGCACGAAGCTTGCCAGTGCCTTGAAGAGGTCATCAGGGAACAATGAGTCCTCGGATTTGAATCTCTCCAGCCAACACTCATAATCCTCTTCCGAACTCGCATCTTCATACTGTTCGTTACCTGGTACACTGTTGCCACCCTGGAGCTTGAGAGAGGGTCTACTATCCAGATCTTGTAATAGACTGAAGCAATCCTCTGCAACCTCCTGATGGTCTTTAGCATCATAAGACTTTGTCTTCAGCTGTGTGATTGCCCCCGTCGTCTGGTCCCATAATTGTTGCCACTGAGGACGAAGTCTCGCAGCAAAGGCATCGTTTTTTGTGCTGCATCTAGTATCCTGAGGTACACGCGACAAAGGCATACGGGTGAGACAGGCCAGTAGTCAGGACCGTCGTAGGACCCTTCGATATAATGAACGAGGTGACTGAGTTGATGGTCTACTATAGTTTGGCGTCCTGCATAGATTCATCAGTCAAAGGAACCATCAGCTTATGATGATAAGAACTAGTCATTGTAATTAAATCTCACCTGGAACATCGCTTTCAATGTAAACGAACGCCAAAGTGCTAGACGCTATGGGCTCAAAGGCGCGCAAGTCAGGACGCAGCGATGCTAAGTGATACGTGCAGAGATACGAGAGATCGCTGCTTGTCAGGAGATTCCGGAGCAGCATACTGATGTCTTGTCTAGCAGGCCGTGGCACTTGGGTCGAAAGAATAACATACAAGGCGAATGATGTGCCCCATTGAGACCATTGGAATCCTGCCGGGTTAGAGAGCTCCCTGGTACAGATGTCCACAAGGATCAAGAGTATGGCATGGACAGTGTCCTCCGGAACCTCTGGATGCATCCGTATCATGTTACCGTATGGCATGATTCGACTCCCGTCGGCTATGCGTTCGCGGATAATGTAGGCAACACATGCTGAGGGATCTTGAGGCGAAAGGAGTGCAAAGGCAACACGCAGACGACGAATGACGTGCGTAAATGATTCCCAATCCGGCGTATGAGATGCAATTATATGGCTAGCGCGTTCACGAACCTCTTGGGACATCCAAAGTGACAGGGCCCGGTTGCCATTCAACGTCAGCGGGTAATCGCTCGTGGATATGAGAATGACGAGAGCATCTTCCATCCAGCCTTGTGGTGACGGCTGGAAAGGAGAGTTACAGATTAAAAGGTCTGCGACCATGTCCACGATGGAATTCCACACCGCTGTCTCCGTTACTTGCCGCAGATCCAGAATAGAAGTTCGAAGGGAAAGTGGGGTGTTTTCTGGAAGGCGCCGTTGAATCACTTCGAGAACGAATTTAATGACGTCTGAGAGGGCAGGTGGAGATTGATGTGAAGCATCCCAGATAGTTGTATGAAGGAAATCATAGTCGAGTGTTCCATCTTTTTCAAAGGACAAAAGATCACTTCCGCTGACAATTGGCTGTGCCCCAAAAGCGACTCGTTGGGGTTGGGTGCTGTTGTCCGAGAGCGCTGTCCCTCGTATACAGGAAGAGAAGGCTTGTTTGCAGGTCCTGACGTTTCGGATACGTCTGACCCGATTAAACGTAGGGGCGACATCAACGGGCACAAACGTGCTGAGGGAATCGAAGATATCATCAGGGAATATCGAGTCTTTTGGCTTAAAGGCTTCCAGCCATGTCGTATAGTCGACCATGGGCTCCGCGCCAGTATCGTGGCCGATGATATCGCCATCCTGGAACTTCAGAGGTATTCCACCATCTAGATCTGTTAGACAACGTAGACACTCCTCCGCCAACTTTGGATGCTCTTCAGCACCGCCGTTCCTCGACTTCAACCGACTGATGGCTATTGCTGTCTTGGTCCATAAATCTTGCCATTGGGGACGAAGCTCTGCGTTAAAAGCGCCGTTCTTTCGTATGGTGTCTAGCATTTTGACATACACGCGACAAAGGTATACGGGTGAGAGGGGCCAGAAGCCGGGCCCTTGGTGACAATTTCCGAGAACAGAGATTTGATTGTCCAGTATCGTTCGACGTCCTATAGAGATTCGTCAATCAGTAGCTGATGATCACAAAGGGCGATTGATTATGGATCGCACCTGCAATATCGCTGTCAATATAAGCAAACGCAAAATTGCTAGACGCGCCAGGCTCAAAGGCACGGTACGTTGGATCTAATGGCCCAAGGTGCGTCATAAAACGATACAAAAGGTCACCACGTTTAAGTAAAGTTGAGAGTAGCAAGCTGACGTCCCGTCTAGCGGACGATGGCGCTGGGATCGAAAGAATGGTGTACAAGGCGAGGGATGTGCCATATTGGGTCCATTGAAATCCGGCCGGGTTTGAGAATTCCCTGGTGAAGACGTCCAGAAGGATAGAGAGTATAGCATCTACAGTCTCTTCTGAGACCTCTGGATGCGTTCGCATCAGCTCAGCAAATGTCGTGGTTTGATTTCCGTCGGCTATACGGTCGCGCATGATGAGGCCAATGCATACAGGAGGGTCTTGGGGTGGGAAGAGTTTGAATGCGATACGCAGGCGACGAAGGACGTGCGTGAGGGATTCGAAACTTGGAGTATGAGATGCAATGATACGGCTAGCGTGTTCACGGGTCTCTGGAGACATCCAACGTGACAGGGCACGATTGCCGTTCAACGTCAACGGAAAATCGCTCAAGGATATCAGAATGATCAAGGCTTCTTCCATCCAATTCGGAAGAGGTGTCCCGCTATCAAAGTTCCGGTTTAACGTGCCTGCGGTGATATCGATAATGGCGCCCCACCCTCTCTTCGTCAGCTTCCGGAGGTCCAGGATTGAGGTAAAAGGCGAGACTATATCTTGTTGAAGGCGGTTATTGATGGCCTTAAAGACGAATTTCATCACGCCGGACGGGGTGAGAATGGTTTGTTGGAGAGACTCCCACATGGTGGTACGAAGTAAGTCATCATCGAGGAGAATGGTGTCGACCGCTGCCAGTATCTCTGGGTCATTCATTTCATCCGTAACAGCAACGTCCTCCTCTAATGAGAGAATGTGCTTCCCATCTTCCTGCGCATGCTGAGGTTCTGATTTAGGCTCCCCATGCTTCTCCGGAGGACATTGCTTTCTGTTCATCATCTTCCACGATGTCCGAGATAGAAAAGGGCGGGTCTTCCGGAGTAGCACTCTAAGGGATTTCAGGGGCGCCTTCAAAAGTGTGGTTTTGTAGGGGCACCGCGCCGAGAACACGGGGGCAAACGTCACCCCAGTGAAGAGGAATGCCCACCCGGCGATGATAGGCGTACTCGTCTTCCCAACTGTCGGATGGATGGACCATGTGAATATGCAAAGTCCGAGCAGGAAAAGGCCTAGCGAGAGCTGGAGAAGCAGTGGCAGCACCGCTGCTATCTCGAAGACCTTCCAGTCCGCTAGTCCTGGATAGCGGAATTGACGCACACGAAGGCGCGCAAGCGGGGACGTGTTGTCGACAGCGAGATATTCTCGAAGCCACTGCTTTACGAGAATACCGAACGACGCCGACACAAGACTGAATATCAAACTTGCGAACCAGAGAACGTTAATCCGGATCGCGGATAATGGAGGTTCGAATGGTTCGGTAGAATCCGAAAGTGGTAAAACGGTGGAGTTGAGAGAGCTATTGCTGATAGTGTAACTATGAGTCTGGGATGATATTTGTTTCAGGAGGTCGATTGTAGTCGTCGTATCGCTCGGTAGAAGAAGTTGATAGGATTCAATGAGGAAGGCCGTCATGATAGCGGAAAATAAACCAGCCTGAAAGACCGTGGCATTCAGCGAGATGAAACGAGAGGGCGCAGAATACGCACGAAAACCAATAGCGTGTCTATATCTTCTTTGCAATCTCTAATCTTCCCATCATCGACCTCCTTCACCGTTTGCGCCATTTCCGACCACCCACTGGACATCTCGGAAATCACGTAGCCACCTTCGGGCCTTTGGGAAACCACGTAGCGAATATTCCCCTTGAAATTAATTTTTTATACGCTGCAATAACAGTACGATGGTGCGCATTACCTCATAAGCCTGCTTGTCGTCCATATCAAGGCCAAGATCGAAGATAGTAAAGATGTAATGCCAGTAGCAGGGGTAAGACGTAAGACTGCTATTTGCAGACCGTTATAAACAACAACTGTGGAGACAGCGAGGGTAGTGCGTTCCACAAACCTGCAAGGAGGGTACCAATGAGTCGACGTGAGATTTGCAATGTCAGTAGCATGCATACAGCACCACTGTAACGCGAAAGCAATGCTGCCCGCAATGTGTTCTTAGGCGGCCATGAAACTAGTGTGCGGGTAATTGCTTCATTGGTCGGCCATGAGCTGAAGCGAGTAAGGTAAATTCATATGATCACAGAGGCAGTGTTGTGCTTCCAGGTACGTACTTTTGGAATGGACCACGCCCTGAATGGGTGCTGAACGTTAAACTTGAAGATTGTATACCAGAGGAAACACTTGAGGCTATGGGCAACATGCTGTCTGCACGTTTGAGGGATTATGAACATCGTGTGCTATGGGGTGCCTGTTGGCTGGGTCCGACTTGCTATTGTACCGAGTCCCAGCTGTTATATGGGCCTACCGAACGCGATTCCTGGCTGCAGGATTTCATCCTGCGGTGACGAAAGAAGGGGTTACGTTCAAGTTATGAACGCAATGCGCATGTTAGTATCCAACTGGCAAATCCGCCACCAAATGAGATACCTAATCTTAGCTAGGTGCGAAGCCGGGGTGCCTTTTCAAGCTTTATGCGGTGCATAAGACAGTGTAAACCTTGCAAACATATATGATGCCTTCCGAGTCGATAACTTCTTGCCAGTGAGAGTGGTAATGCCAATTTATTCAAGCGCCTAAGAGGGGTTTTATTATTTTAATTCTATAACTACTCTTATTTATACTTATTTATACTGCGTAAACTTGCGTCTAGCGCCTAAGTTTACGAGGTAAATTTCTCATGAGTCTTGGCACGATCTTCTTCTATCACGTTCAGTAGCAAAGATGGCCAGTGGAATGACAATATGTTCATATGCAGGGATACGATTTGATTATCTCTAATTTCGTTGCTAGCATGAAATTACTTTCCCACGTTGGTCACAGCCGACGACGACGACTACGACGATGATGTCCGACGCAGCTGCTCGCATCCCGCAGGAACTCTTCGACAACATAATCGATCTGGTCCACCCAGGAAAATGGACTTTATCGTCTTTCAGTCTTGTCTCTCGCTCGTGGCTTGCAAAATCCCGTCGCCGTCTCTTCGCAAGGGTTCACCTCGTAGGAGTGCAGCATCAATTCCTTCCATTCCTCACATTTATTACTGTCAAAAACAACAGTTCTTTGCTAGGCCCTCCATTATCTAGGTTTGTGGAGTCTGTGCACGTTGAAAATCGCGAGGTCCTGCTGACAGATCTAGCGATAATAAACACGGACATGTTGAGATCCTTGTTATCTCTCCTCCCAAATCTCCGAGACCTGCGGTTCTCAGGCATTACACTCAGCTGGGTCGCACCAATCGAGCCAGAGGATTGGCTGGCTTTCCGCCCCGTCCATCTTGACAACCTGAGCCTGCTCGGTACTACAACGGTCTCTCTGACCCCTTTGGACATCATTGCCTCGCTTCGTCTATTTTCCTCCATCAAGGTCCTTCACATCTCGATGTTGGGTTTCGACGAATATGAGTTCCCGCAGAATCCAACAGCTCTATCCACTCATCCGTTGTTATCATGGGAGGACCTATACTTTCCGTCGAAATTGCGGGTCTCGTCCATCAAGTCCTCCGATATCTGCCTTGCTCCGTTTCTCCTTGCCCTGATGGCAAAGACAGCTTCCGTAGGAACCATAACCGATGTCGATATCGCTTGTAGGACAATGAATCAAATTCGCGCGTTGGGGTCTTTTCTGCACGTCGTAGGGAGAAGGATCAGGAATATTACGGTGGACGTCATCGAGTTGTGTTGGATCACCTCTCTTAGTACGTATTTTGTCCTTGTTCACATAAACAATTTACTTATTCTCTCTTCATTCTTTCCTTGCCTTGATCCGTATTATAAAGGGCTAGTACTCAGAGATCGCTATTTGCAATCGTTCAACCTTACTGCGTGTACCAATCTCACAAGCCTGACCCTGAGAATGTCTCTATCTCCCTACCGCAATGATCTGAACATTGTCGCATTCAACCTCGCCACGAACTTTCTTTCGAGGACGTCTGCAACGGTCCACACCATTATATTGGAGATCCTACTGGATAGTCTTGATGATTTCTATGAAGATTTGACATCGGACACCCTCTTATGCTGGATCAGAAGAAGTGCAGGTTCCGAATTCACGGACTTCCAATCTGTGATCAGACAGAGAAGAGGGGTTTGCAAGCTTTGTATCCGATGGGGCAAGCTGCAGGACCAGGCGATGCTTGAGACAAAACTTATCGAGTGGATGAATCTGTTCGCTTGGGCTCAGCTATCGGAGCTAGATGCCAACGGCATCTTGTGCTTTGAAAGCATATAGGAGAGGTTGGAGTTCTGGCACACCTCACCACCAAACCGTGTGTTCCTCTCTAGGGTTACGTTCATTCATCTCCGCATATCACTTTGACGGCCGAAGAACTGACTCTAGACACTTGACCTTACAAAATCGTAATATCTGCTTCTCGAATTCCCGATCTCCATCAGTCGTTACTCATACCCTTCGTATATGTATCGCACTCAGTCGTAGTAAACTTTACCAGAGGATGAAAATGTATTTGCATAAATTATTAGTTCTGGTGCACCTCAAATTTCAATTCAATCCATAAAGTTCGCCGTACACTTTCTCACGCTAATCATAACGAGCGACGGCCACGACGCACAGTACGACAATGTCCGACGCAGCTGCCCGCATTCCGCAGGAACTCATCGACAACATAATCGATTCAACCTTTCGCAAGAGTGATCTATCATCTTGTAGTCTCGTCTCTCGCTCACTCGATCTCGTCGCAATCTCTTCGCAGAAGTGAATTTGAAGGACAGAGGAGTGCCGAAACAATTCAATTCGTTCCTCGCATTTCTTACTACCAATAACAAGGATTCTTTGCTAGGTCGTCCGATCTCTGGATTTACACAGTGTGTATGCGGTGAATATTGCGCCCCACCAAGGGCGCAAGAGATAATCAGTACGGACATGTTGCAGTCCTTATTATCTCTCCTCCCGAATCTTCGAGACCTGGCGTTTTCGGAAGTCACGCTCGGCTGGGCCGCACTATCCGAGCCAGAGGATTGGCTTGCCTTCCGTCCAGTCCGTCTTGACAGCTTGAGCATGCTCAATATCATGACGGTCTCTCAAACTCCCTTGGAGATTGTAGCTTCACTCTGTCTATTTTCTTCCATCAAGGTCCTCCATATCGAAATGTTCGTAAATGTTGAAGACTTTGAAGGACACTACGATGACCCCCATGCCCAGCCTACTCATCCATTATTGCTATCAACGGATAATCCATACTTTCCCTCAAAATTGCGGGTCTCGTCCATCGAGGTTCCTAATCCCTCCCATGTTCCATTCTTCCTCGCCCTTATAGCAAAGACGGCCTCCGTAGAGGCCATAACCGACGTAGATGTCGCTCGTGACACAAACGAACAGATCCGTGCGTTGGGATCTTTTCTGCGCGTCGTAGGGCCAAGGATCAAGAAGATCACAGCAGACATCGTCGCGTTATCTTACTTCACCATTTCTGGTGCGCTCCTCACTCTCCTAGACCTTCCCTGCTATTTTTTTTTCAATATAACACTACAGATTTGGCGTCGTCTGGCAATTTGCAAGCGTTCAACTTTTCTGCATGTACCGCTCTCACGCACCTGATCCTACGAATGGATCTATTTCCTCACCGCAAAGATCTCAACATTGTTTCATTCACGGCCGCTAGGATGTTCCTTTCGGCAGCTCCTACAACAGTTCAGAAGGTTATATTGGATATTCGAATCGGTGGAATCACTCGGTCCTGGAGAGATCAGGATGGCTCGGACTACATCAGCGTAAGTACAGCTTCAGAGTTCACACACTTTCAGTCTGCAATCAAACAGAGAGAAGGGGTTCGCAAGCTTTGTATCCGATGGTACCATATGCCACAGGAAAAGCCTGAGGCAAAGCTCCTCAAGAGGATGGATTCGCTCGTGCGGCGTCAGCTATTGGAGCTGGATGCCAAGGGTATCTTGTCCTTTGAACATATTTAGAATATTAGGGACCAAGCTCAATACGCAGAGCTCGGGGGACGACGCCCTGCGTAGTATCATAAACGAGGATTGAAAAATGGCATACCTATATGTATCAAAGTAGTATTACCTCCCGCAGATAGGGAGCTTGATGTGTTATAAACAATCGCTCACCATGATCCGTAGTAAACAAAGGGACGAGGTATCCTTCCACGCATGTATCTACTACAATACATATCTCATACACCGTGCTTGAAGAACAAGTTCCAGTTGTTATATCTTTAGCTATTGATACAGAGGCGACAAAAACTCCCTACACGGTAGCCCTCGCTCACTCCTCCGGGTTGTATGCAATGCAATTGGGGCACTTTGGCCGAGGCAACACATTGTCGCAAGTTTCACAGCATAATTGCTGACGATCGGCAATGTTCAAAGCGCTTGCGGCCTTGTATGTTTCATATGCCCCAATGTCGTCAGGCCGCCTGAGCGGGTAGAATGCATGCACATTATTATGTGCTCGGAGCACGACAGGGTTCTTGAAACAAAGGGAGCACAGGTCGAAGTCGTCACAGTCTAGGCACCTGTAGCGGGTACCCAACGGGAAAACATCGCAGTTGTCGCATAGAGAGTCGGGGTGTACCTGCTCAAGCATGCATCGGAACGCATGCGCCTCCTCAGGTCCCTTGACAAGCCAGGACGGGTGATAGTCTTGATGTTCCCCGCCTGCGGAACGATCGGGCCGTGACAACGACAAGCAAGTCAAGCATTGCCGCCAATCTACTCAGTGTCTGTAAGTAAATGCTGCTATAAAGACGTTGCACTGGTACTTACCTGCACAGACTGAACACTGGAGATAACGGCCTTCCACAGCCTTGTTGCAAATATTACAGTGTGGCTGATCCATGGGTCTCGGTGTGCCAAGGTTCAGCTTAATAGAGAAGAAGAGATACTAGGAGGAGGAGAACGCAACGACTAGAACATATGTTTAGGGACACGAGGCTACCGGAACACATGGCCTGACCCGGCCGGTCACAATGACCTCCTCCCGGAACTAACTGTTCATTAAGCGCCCTTTATTTACCGTGAACGTTGGCTTGAATCTCAGTCTACTTTTGCTATACTCGAGAAATCACTGCAAGACATGCTACGTACCGCAAGCACTGCTAGACCTATCCATCGCCCGCTGGTGGGCACGGCACAAGCTACCGCCTCTCGTCACCTCTCGCATTCCAATTCTGTCCATCGTTCAAAGGTCGTTCCAGGGAAAGTTCCAGCAACCGCCAAAAACATAAATGTCCCCTATAGAGCATCTGCAGCCGCGTTTAGCACCCGTTTATATGCTACAACAACAGGTATGTTGTAATACCTCTCACACCTGAGGACCTGATGTGAACTCCATGAAGCTTCACACATAATCGAGCGAAAGCCTCATTTCGACAAGATTCTCATTGCCAACCGGTGAGATATACATCACATCCTAGACGAAACTCCAAATCCTCACTGAAAAGTATCATATTACCAGGGGAGAAATTGCATGTCGCGTTATTCGTACAGCGAAGAAGCTTGGAATTAAGACGGTTGCGGTCTATAGTGAGGTCGATTCAGAGTCTCTGCATGTGCATCTGGTGAGAAAGTGACCATATCACTCTTACAAGTAATGGACAACTGAATCTTGGGAAGTAGGCCGATGAGGCGTACTGCATTGGACCAGCACAATCCGCGGAGAGCTATGTGAGTGGTATACTCTCGTACCGTCTCAAACACAAATCGAAATATGTCTTGTCAGCTGCGCATGGACAAGATTATTGACATCTGTCAACGCAGTGGTGCGCAGGTAAGCCGTTACCGTCACCCGAAACGTTGGCTTGGGTGTAACGTGATCGTAGGCAGTGCACCCTGGCTACGGATTCCTAAGTGAAAACGCGAAGTTCGCGGAAGAGTTAGCAAAGCAAGGGCTTGTTTTTATCGGACCTCCTGCTGGTGCCATCGTAAGCATGGGCTCAAAGAGGTAATAACCCATCTTATATGTATAGGCGATGCCTTCTCACTCATTGTATCGCCAGCGAATCAAAGACTATTATGTCTAGTAAGTGGCGAGAAAACAGTGAACAAGATCATTTTAGCTTATCCCCGTATCAGAGGCCGGCGTACCAGTTGTCCCTGGATATCACGGCTCGAACCAAGATCCTGAATTTCTTTTACAGCAAGCTAAGGACATTGGTACATGTATTCATATATCATGTTATAGACTAATGCTGACTTACTCTGACGATTAGAATTTCCGGTATTGATCAAAGCCGTGCATGGTGGCGGCGGCAAAGGCATGCGCACCGTACATTCTGCGTCTGAGTTCAACGATGCGTTGGAGTCAGCTAAACGCGAGGCACTCAAGTCCTTCGGCAATGCTGACGTTCTGGTAGAGAAATACATCGTCCGCCCACGGCATGTGGAAGTGCAAGTCTTCGCGGACACGCAAGGCGGATGCGTGAGTCTCTGGGAGAGAGATTGTTCAGTTCAACGCCGTAACCAGAAGATCATTGAGGAAGCACCTGCTCCCGGGCTGTCCCCTGAGTTACGAGCGGATCTGAGCGCGAAGGCAATCGCTGCTGCCAAGGCCGTTAATTATGTTGGCGCTGGCACGGTTGAGTTCATTTTTGATAATGATACCAATCAGTTTTATTTTATGGAAATGTACGTCCTATAGACTTTACGACTCCGATATTGATTCTAAAAACGATCTTGTAGGAATACAAGGTTGCAAGTAGAGCATCCTGTAACAGAGATGATCACAGGTCTAGACCTTGTGGAGTGGCAACTCGAGGTAAGCAACTTCTTGGCCCAGTGGACAGAATATCTGACCACGCGTAGGTCGCAGCTGGTAACCCACTGCCTCTCCCTCAATCATTAATCCCACTGGTTGGCCACGCCTTCGAGGCCCGCATATACGCCGAGAACCCCCGCAACAATTTCCTCCCAGACTCTGGACCTCTGCTGTACCTATCCACACCTACCCCGACTCATACTTTCGCTCCGGTTTTATCCAGCTCTTTGTCCTCCGCGGAAGCCGAAGCGTCGTCTTCCCTTGCAAGGATAGTGGATACGACAACGGCTGTCGAGCCTTCTCTACGCTTAGAACAAGGTTTCGGGCAGGGAGCACAGATCGGGGTATTCTATGACCCCATGATCGCGAAGCTGGTTGTACATGGCCGGGATCGCACTGAAGCACTACGAATACTGCGGGTTGCATTGGAACAGTACAAGGTCGTTGGTGTCTCAACCAACGTCGAATTCCTGCGGACCCTGGCTGGAAACAAAGCCTTCATCGATGCGGAGGTTGAGACGGGTTTTATTCCGGTCAGTACGGTCATGAAAGCATATTTCCATCAATCATTGAAATCGTTGTATAGAAACACTTTGAGGAATTGTTCCCTCCAATCCCGGAACCATCTCCGGAAGTCCTTGCCCAAGCCGCGTTGTACGTCGTCCTTCGGGATGAACCGGTGAAACCGCCATCCGGGCCTGCATCTCCATGGACATCGCTGGCCTCTAGACGCTTTGGCGGCGACGTTTACGACCGTCTCATCACCCTTCAGACAGAGGATACGTCCGCAGAGCCAATCACGGTCCATGTAAGATCCCTTGGTGGAGGGCGCTTCGACATCACAGTACGAGCATCCACTGCAGAAAGCAACTTTAAATCTGTGCCTGGGCAATTGCTATCTCCTACGACACTATCGACGTCTCTAAATGCTGTGTCTTTGCGTACGACGATCGTTGCCCAGAAGCCCCCTGCTTCTGTACCTGCCTCCTCTTCGCCCAACACGATGGAGCGTCTCCACGTGTTCCACGGCGGGCACAAGACCACGCTTATCCTGCCCTCTCCAAAGTGGCTTCTGTCCCTAGGAGGCGATGTCCTTGGTGCCGCGAAAGGCGCGTTGAAAGCTCCTATGCCAAGCGTCGTCGTCGAGGTGCGTGTGGCGGTAGGTGAGAAAGTGGAGAAGGGGCAGGCTGTGGTGGTGTTGGAGAGCATGAAGACGGAGACGGTCTTGCGGGCACCCTTGGCGGGCGTTGTGAAGGCTGTGGGATGCAAGAACGGTGAAATGGTGGAGGAGGGTAGGGAGCTGATCGATATCGAGGCGGACGAACTCTGATCTGGCGCGAAGTGTGCCTGGAACAGCGTAGGATGTTTTGAGATGTATTCATACCTAGCTATGTGTAGGCTAATCGATCTTCGGAATTATCATCGTCTGCTCTGGACCAAACGTACTACGTAGCGAACGTGTTGGAATCGATTATGGACGTCATGGGTTAGATGCCACATATAATTGACACACTCCTCCCCCCTCCCCTCAGCCTTGCAAACACAACACACGGCCTCACCACACCTCTACCAACGGTTCTCCGCTCGCAAAATCCTCTTTACGCCCTATCTCTACCTGCTTAACCTCCGCGATGGAAGCACCAGGATCGTTTGAATGGTTGCAATCGAAATTCTCCGCTCTCCTCGCCTCTAGCGACGTTCCCTTCAAATATACACTCGCCCGCATATACCCTGACCCAATGAATGCACCCATCACACCACTGGCAATGCAATTCACTGACTTGTTCACCTCTGATGCGACAGGGACTGTCGCAGGACAAGGGGTTGATACAGACGGATTGAAGGAGAATTTACGTGGATTTTGGAAGATGTGGGATCGTAAAAAGGTGGGAACTTTCGAATCCATAAGCCCTGTGAGCCCAGCCTACACGGTAAGAAGCGTCGTTATCTCCTCATATTCTTGTTTCATCGAGCTCTCCATTACCACCTGGCAAGGTGGCGGCCAGAATCAAATGGACTCACGCGCAGTCAGGAACAGAGTTACAAGTCGATGTCTCTGCGACGTATGTCACACCTATATCTTACGACTTGTTCTTGCTTATCAATTACCTTTGTAGAGTCACGGTACAGGGAGCAGTGGGTCTTATAACAACATTGTACCTGAATGATAATCCCTGGACTCGGGACCCCCCCCCCCCCCCC
>MLYV02000532.1:0-36758 GCA_001913855.2 Hermanssonia centrifuga | reverse complement strand
ACTCAAAATATGCTTTAAATTTTGTCTTAGCTTTTCTACCCTAAAATCTTATTACAACTTTAGCAAAATCTATCAAATTAATGTTTTGATCAGATTTCCTTCAGTTTTTACAAACATCTTGCACAAGAAAAGTCTAGACAAAATTTAAAGCATATTTTGAGTCAAAAATATCTTAGATTTGTCACAAAATATCATCAGATAAAAATAGGAAGTTTTTCTGAATCTTTACCAGAATTTTATATTGAAAATTATGAACAAAGCTTATACTCTTTTCAACTTATTTTTGAGTTTTATTCTAGCTAAAAATCCCCACAGATATCCAGTGTCTCTGGTTTGAAGATCTGGGATCTGGTTTGAAGATCTGAGATCTGGTTCGAATCTCGTATGTTAGAACTGGTGAAGGAGATGGAAACGGAAGATGGGAAGGTGAAATAGGAGAGTATACTAGCATAAAAATGGGGGTGTATCAACGTTCCAGCCTTAAAATCTCTAGAAATAGCACATCACCAACAAAATTATTTTTTGACCGTTGTGTGTGATATACTGTTGACTGCAATTCCCGGAGGCTTGTAATGTATGTGGCTTTCGAAGAACCCCTACAGAAGGTATCCGGTGCAACGCATCTGTTTTGGCAAGGTAATGCACTCAGTCACAGATTTGATACAAAATGTCACAGATGATGTAATCAATACCGCTTGGCTTTGCACGGCAGGACCCTGGGGCACAGTAGTAGCGCACAAGTTACAACTGTGCGCATCGAGTTGCAAACGAAAGCGCTCAGTCTCGTGATCCCCACATGTCGGCGGAGCTGGAAATCTGTCACCACGGTGGCTGCAATGTCACGCCCACTTTCCACAAAACTGCCTACAGAGCCTGCGAGTGAATTTGGTAGAAATCGGACACTGCAGAGTATCAAAACATGTTGAATAACCGTAAGATACAACATAAAAATGGTAGCCGCCGGGAGAGATCAATGCAAATCTGATGAAATGAAGGTGTACATCAAGGTCTCAAACACACCGGTCAGGCTCGGTAGACCGCAATCCTCCTGTAAATATATTTATTCTATGATACAGACATGCCAAAATACACTCCACAGGTATTCTGTATTACCCGAAAATTCACTCTGTTTGTGGAAATGTCTGGATGAGCATTTGCAACAGTGTGCACATTTGCAAAGATGGTGGTATGACAGTAAGGTAATATGCCGGGGTCCTCTTTGCGCAGCCTGTGAGGACCCCAGCATATTCTCTGGGACGTCCAATCCTGAATGCCAGATTTTGGGCCAAAATACCCACCTGACTACCCCTCAAAATACCCCAAAATCGGATCAGGAGGCCCAAAAATCACCCCAAAATAGCCAAAACGTGATATATGCTCAGAAAATCGCCAAAAATCGCCAAAAATCGTCAAAAGTTCCCGCTAGCTTCTGGAGGCACAATTGTTTCCCGCTTGGTAGATTTCTTGACAACTACCCATCATTACACCCGTCTGTGCTCCACATCATGAGAATCAGTAGGGGTAGCACATCCAAAAGGGTTTAAAAAATTCTGAATGTATCTAAAATTGCAAACTGAACATCCATTTGTGAAGGAAGGTACCGTAACTTGAATGCAGTTGCAGAGCTAAAGCGTAAATACCAATCATCTTCCCTGTCCATGTCGATGGTCCAGGACCCTGCCGAAATATCCACGGTTCCGATTGGACATTGACTCTGAATCGACTTTATACCCCGGCGCTAGATCGGTGAAAGACCCTTTCCCGGTCGAAATACCCACTTTTTGGATCGTGGGTCGGGCCTCCGGCGGCCTCGAAAATGCGGAGCGCTTGATCGAACGTATAAGGCAATATGCCGGGGTCCTAGCCTGCGACAATATGTTGGCGCTTACTAGTATCTGACTTCTAGTTCAACCACGGTTAATGATTAGTGATAGCTTCAGGTTGCTGGTCCAATTCTTTCGGAGCTCTGCTCAAAAGCTGGTGCAAATCCCTGCTCAAATATCCGTCAATTTTCTAGAAGGCTTTGGTCTATGGTTCTATCTTACCTACTTTTCAAGTTCGCAGGGTCGGAAGATTTGCGGGCCTCAGGCTTACTACACGGGGACCATTCAACCACTGTTCACCAGAAGTAGTGCAACATACATATGGTCCTCTCTCTTTCCACACAACATTCAGTGACTTTGAGCCTATACATGGCTTATCTTCATCGCACTGGTGAGTCATGTGCACTTCCGATACGCGAAGAAGCTCATTTTCGCATGCTACACAGCATGGTCGGAAGGCTCACCCAGTATAAAAACCTCATAGAGAACCTTTGACTCAACGTGCTGCTGCTCTTGCCCTAGGTTTATCACACCATCGGTACGATGCATCTCTTCGACCCCTTCAGGCTGGGTCAAATCGTTTTCGTACTACTCGCCTCGCTCGGTGTAGTGATCAATGCTGTCACTTTACCCAATGATCTCTCTTCGAGGGTTACATCCGACCCTACAACTTTGACATTCAAATCAGAGGTGCACACGGACGTCAGCCTACGTTTCGTTCGTAACTCGGGAGTATGCGAGACAACGCCAGGCGTCAACCAGTTGTCTGGATATGTCGATTTTGGGACCAATATGTCGATGGTCTGTGCCTTAAAGCCAGTTATCATGACGGCTTCTGAGGCCTCTATAGTGGTTTTGGTTTTTTGAGGCGAGAGAAAAGCCTGAGACAGCACCGTTCACGTTATGGTAAGTCTCTTAGTATCTAGATCACAACATACGAAGGAAATCTGATTATCTGCAGGCTAAACGGTGGCCCAGGATGTTCATCGATGATTGGGTTATTCCAAGGTAGCTCCTGAAGATGTGCTCTTGAATTCCCGGCTTGATTTACTCCGATCAGAGAACGGTCCGTGCAAGGTTGATGCCGACGGACATACGACGGTCTTGAATCCGTTTAGGTACGAAGAATTGATTTTATGCGTACTTGTTGCTGATAGATCTTCAGCTGGAATAATATAAGCAATAGTAAGCCGGATCTTTTTTTACAGCTATAAGATCTTGATGACCCTTGACTTCTAAAGTCATTTACATCGACCAGCCTATCGGGACAGGCCTATCCCATGGAGTCGTCGACGTAAACAGCACGTTTGCGGCCGCTCCTCCGTTCTGGACGGCTTTCCAGGTTCTGTTGGAAAGTCGAGAATTCCACAAATTTGAGAGTCGAGAGTGAGCGTCGTTTAAGCGATCTGGTCAGCTATTGCTCAACATCTTGTGCTAGATTCATTCTGGCTACTGAGAGCTATGGCGGACACTACGGGCCCGAGTTTGTCACGTTCTTCGATGAGCAGAACGCTCAAATTGAAAAAGGCGCCATTCAGGGCGAGAAAATCACCGTCAGCGCCCTCATGATTAACAAGTAAGCTTTCGATTTCCCTGCGAATTCTATCTATACTGACAAAACGCGTAGCGGATGGTACGATCCTTTACTTCAAAATGAAGCCTATGTGCAATTCGCGACAAACGCACCAGGCTATGGTCAATTGCAAAGCGACGAAGTTATTGCCGCTCTCAATCAGGCTTTCTTTGGACCGGGAGGATGTCAGGAACAAGAAATGGCATGCTTTGCAGCCGAGGAGGATGCTGATAGTAATTCGATATGCGGGACAGCGGATGATTTTTGCGTCAGTGCCGTATTGTTCACTTTGTTAGCTTCATTTATTGATTATTGCGCTAGATTGAAAATGTCTTCGTCCCTGCTGTGGGCAACAGAGACTCTGATGATTTGCGTCAGAATTCTTCTGCGTTATTCCCCCCGGAATTTTATGTTAACCTGTTACGTAACTCGACTATCATGCAACTCATCGGTGTTGACCCAGGCGTGAGTTTCTACTCGATCTAGCAAACAAAAATGTCTTCCAGAATCTGAGCAAACTTCGGGCCTATCTCAAACTTTCCAGGTCACATATCGAGAGTGCGCAGGTTCTGTCGACGACCAATTCTCTCGGACAGGTGATGACGCGCGCACACTCCTCCCACAGTTGGCCTCTTTGGTGAACTCGGGATTGAAAACTCTGATATGGGTAAGTTTGTGATGTTCAGCGATCAAGATTTCAATCTGTTTACGATGTCCTGTAGGCAGGAGACGCGGACATAAAGTGCGTACATTCTCCATCAGCTGACTAGCTGCATTGACGTGTTGCAAACTCCGCCAGCTGTAACTGGCTCGGCGGACACGCTTCCGTCCTTGCTATGGACTGGTTTGGTAATGAGACGCTACACAACACACCGTTCACAAATATGACTATTCGAGGGGACGCTGTGGCTGCTATACAGAACGTGGACAACTTCTCGTTCGCGTAAGTTATATCGCCCTACTCTTCTACAGCATTTCCACATACTCATGCTCTTCACCTAAAAGGAGGGTATTTCAATCAGGCCATGAAGTGGTAAGTACTATTACGGCATCAACTATTTGATGGTCATCCCTGACGAAGCTTGAACAGCCGGCCTTCCAACCGGAAGCAGCATTTACTATATTCTCGCAGATCATCAAGAAAGAGCAATTGCATTCGGTATTCTGACGTTGTCCATGCCGCGTTTATTCGTACACAATCAATTATACTTTGATACTCTGCATGAGCGTCTATTCGACCTTGTACATCGAATGCGGCAGTCCCGACGCCGTGATGTGCTCAGTGACCCGCCGCGTGACAGTGTCACGTATATATGCCCAGCTCGGGATTTCCCGTTTCGCATGCCTCATTGATGTCTACTTCGACGAGCTCGCCTGAAGGTGGCCATGACCAAGCTACGGCCAAAGGAAAAGCCAGGGCATATTCACCGTATGACAACGAACGAACCCCTCTACTCGCCTCTGGGTCAGGACCTCCGAGCGGCTTAGAACTCACCCCTCCGAGACGTTCCCTCATTTCACGACTCTTGACTATATTTTTATACTCCTTATTGTTCTGTTTCCTGATCTTCATTGTCGTGGCCATTATTGCCTACTCGTATACCTCCAAAGCAGCGGGAGCGTCGCCAGATGAGTTGATAGAACGCGCCGTCGTCGTACGGGGGCCAGACCGCTTGGATGTTTTGAATGTCACGGCGGAAGGAGGAATCTGGTTACGGGTCGAGGGACGAATAGGGGTGGATGCAGGGAGCGTTTTAGACGTGAATACGGAGGAAGATGACAGTATGTTGCGAGATTTGTGGAAATCTCTAGGCCGATGGGGCGTTCACCGACTCGACACTGTTTCCCTGAATCTCACAACAATAGACATATCCTCGCGAGATAATCACCTGGCCAATGTGACTATTCCTCCTCTTGAGCTTCATTTGACTGTTAATCCACCCAGAGACGACACATGGCTATCGCCAGTAACAATCCCCATGTATATTCAGCCTACGAAGAACGCATCGGCTCTGATTGCCTTTTTGCGAGAGAGCTGGCGAGACGGCAGGATGTTTTTGAAGGCTAATGTAGGGCGTGCTGTGGTCCGCGGAGGTGGTCTGCACGACGATGGACTACTATCCAGAATGGCCATAGTTCGTTCTGATGTGGAGACGAGAATGAACATTAAGAGTACGTCTATCGCATAGCTACCATAATATTATCAATTCGCTCACCAGCTGTCAAGTTCCCCACGTACCTGGTCTTCCTCCCCCTGGACGTAATAATCCATTACCCTCGCCATCACACCTTGTCAAGTTGCAATCTTTTCGGATCCTGTCAGATAATAAACAACTTCGGATCGAGGCAAATGCTACAGCAGTGAATCCCGCGCCCTTGACCTTCCATTATACTTCCTCTCGCCTCCCCTTCACTATCTTTATCCCAGCCGTAAATAGTACGACAACACTCATACCTGTTGCATCAGTGGAGACCGCCCCATTTAGTCTCACACACCCAAACATCTCGCTGGCCCTTACAGGGGAAGTGCTTCCCCTGGCAAAGAACGCCTCTACAACGATCTCAACATTCATAGCGAATTACATCTCAGCTCAAGATTCTGATCTTGTTATCTCCTCTCCTCTTTTCCCCTATGCTACGGTGGACGCTGTATTTCCGGCCCTACATCCGAAGCCACAGGTGCTTCGTAATGTCACTATCCGAGACATGAAGATAATACCCACAGGTTCGGGAAATACTATGTTAGCGAGCGGCACCATCTTTGCTCGTGTTGTCTTACCTGAGGGTATCCAAGTAGGCTTGAATGTCACTCGTGTTCTCCCCGACGTTCTCGTCTTCGATGGAGAAGTCCCCGATCATGATGGTCCCGACATTTCTCGCTATGGGGAACCAGGCGCGCCTCCGGCACCGCCTTTACCAGATCCACTCCCAGAGCGAGCCTTCGCTCACATCAGGCCCGACGACTGGTTACCCTCGACCAGTTTCACTGTGGAGAGCGGTCCAGATGAGGGGACGACGGTGGAGGTACTCGCTAAGATTGTGGATGTTCCGTTAGAAGTTCTCCCAGGTAGGGACAGAGAATTCCGCAACTTCGTTGGCAAGGTCTGTGTCTGCCATTTGGATTGATGACACGCGTCCTCACATCCTTGTATTTTCTTTTCTTTCTCAGGTTATATTTGGCTCTCAGGGCGCTATGGCAGGCGTACAAGGCGTTGCCGCCGTATCTGTCCGCGTCGAAGGGCTACCCTTTGATGATGAACGCGATGGAGAGATGGAACTTGACGGATTACCGTTCCAAGGGAATGTGCGAATAGGGAAGAGGAGTACATTCTTGATGCCGGGTACTCTTCATGATTAAACGGACCTCAAATTCTTGGTTGACTGGAATTCTGTATATCCATCATGTTGTACAACAAGGACATCTGTAGACTGCACTGCACCCAACTGATTCATCAAGACGCAGGTTCTCCTGAAGGCGATCGGTTAAGGTATATCTACCTGTGGCTGGGTTCTCCGTCATGATATTGGGCTCAACAATGTCCATACCTTCGTTAGCTAGTGATTATCTCTTCTCTTCTCAACCGTACTTGTATTGTCAATGCAACCTAAGCCGCCTGAGCACATGGCGATTAGACGGTGGGCACTCAAAGATCAATCTTTGCCTGGCATCTCACTATGCCAATTTTGTGTAGCTTTGATAACATGAAAAGGTATCATGGTGGCTCCGGTGTTGATGAACTTGCTTGGGACACAATATCAGATGTATTAGAACGTCTCCTGGTGTATCATCAGAATACCCGCGGGGTATAAGCTGTATGTAGACAATGAAAGGTACAAGGAGAGATCGTTACTATGTCTCACCTCAGCAGTCCATGAAGGATCGATGGTGGCGCATGTGGTATACTGTGTTTCCATTCGAAGTAACACTGCCCATAGTGAGCCGTAATGCAGCCCTCTCATTACCTTATGCCAGTGAGTGGCTATTTCACTTTCGGTGAGCGCTATGAGCGAGATACGTATGATATATCAGAGGACAGTATAAGCCGGAAACATTGTCAACTTGAATAACAGGCTCGGTGACTACGAATCCCACAGGTTCCGATATATGAAGACGACTGATCATATGTGGGCGAGATATTACGGATGGACAAGTGTATTACCACGGAAAGATGGACGAAGAATTAGCGCGATAATGGGACATCTCAACACCTTCCACTCTGAACGCAAGTAGGACAGAATTGTGCGATCTGGGGCGCTGGAGATAGTTGAGACGTGGACGCAGATGATTATATTGATAACAACTTACAATACTGTTCCGATGGCTGACGGCTAACAAACGTGTTATATGTCATATTGTTCAGGGAGAATGTGAAATATACTTACTACTGCCAGCAAGTCCTTTTGCATGCGGCCCCATGGCAGGTGCTTGGGTGGTTGGGGCTGAAGATACAGCGTGTACTGTCGCATTGCATCTGCGTTGTGTCTTTAGTTGATATGGCGAAATATAACGGTCGATTCACAAGACCTACAAGTTGTTCGGGCTACGGAAAAGACTCTTGTAAGAAAAGACAACAAAGAAATGAAAGTTCTGTTACTGACCATGGCGTAGGCATGTCCACAATTAGTGTATACATAACAAACACTAGGGAACAAGCGTTTGCGTACAATCACCTCACAGAAGGGAAAGAGACATACTGGCGTCGAAAACACATGGCGTGAGGAGTTAACAAGACGAAGAAAGCTGCCTTGCTTCAGTAATCTCTCTCATCCTTGGTCTAATGCTATTTAACACCATGATCACTTCCGGCAAGTACGCGAGAAGCTTGCTGAAAGGTCCACAGTAGCTCGTTGATCTCGGTCAATGGTTTAGATCGAGTAGTACTGCTTGTGCAACAACACCATTAGGTCGCAGCAGCTGGGATTGTCGGATCACAGCTAAGGAACGTGTGTTTATCACGGTGGCGCTTCGAGCGGCATTCATACCAACCAATTCGGCATATAAAGTAAACTGTGCATTGTACTATGTGAGTCACGATGTGCAAGAAGGTTCCCCGGCGATGGCTCTCTTACCGAGGGGTCAAGCTTCTATTCGATCCTGTGTGAGCTCAGTCTCTGGCTATCGCAAGGATCTATTCGCAATCAGCGACATGAACTATTCGACTCCCGCAGAAAGTCAGCATACCAATCAAGGCTCATGTGGTGATGCAAGAAAGAAAGCGTACCGCATCGTTTGCTATCAGCACAGCCAAAGGATGGATAGCGGCCATATGGAAGCTGTAAGTAGAGCTCTGAAATTCCACCACAAACTTAAGCTCTCGCAGCAACCGTGGGAGGCGGGGGGCTTGCTCCCTTGAGTTCCTAAGGGCAAGCTTGAGTGACATTTTTGGGCAGTGAAGCGTTAAGTAGGCTGTGTTTGGGAAGACGCACCTGTTCGAAGGGCACCGCAACGTACGGCGTAGTAGGCGACAAGGGCGGGTGTGTATGTTTTCTGAACAGTCTGAGGTTGGTTGAGGTTCAAGCTGAGTCCTGCTGAGTCTTGTCTCGAAGGATATTAACGCAGTGGAATTCCACGTGGATAGATATTTCAGACGCGGCAACTGCCGCAAGTTAAACGACTCCACCGCACCAGCATACGCATACAGCCAACTTGATATGTTTCCCGCTCACAACCACCAATGTTTCTTTTGTTTGGACCATTATCAAGGACGTTAGTGCCCAGATATATTCGACCGCCAAAGCATGTCTCTCCCTTGTATTCCACAAGGCGGTGCCTCGCAACACTATCACGGGAAAACGAGAACATCAATGTCGTCCACTCTAGATTCCTAGCAGAAGGATCTACGAAGGCAAAATGGAAAAACGGGTCTCCAGCAACAGGGAGTGATGGGTTAGATAGCGCAGCAGATGATGCAGACCATGTATCAGAAGGCAAAGGTGCGCAAGCACTCATGTCAGACTGCTCTGTTTTGGCAATGTGCGGCATTGCCTCGTATTCTAAAGTCGCTAACGAATTTGTAGGAAAGCTGTCCCCGACTTCGTCACATCTGTTCAAGCTGATAATTCCCATGGACAAACTTCTGCTCAGGGACGAATCCCATCCGGGCTTACCTACAGTGTTCCTTCTTCATCCGTCACAGCCACTCTCGCATATCAGTCGTTTGATTGCCTCTTCCCTCGCACCTGAAACTCCCAGTATATCGTTTCGTAGTGCATCACCCCATGGGAAACGATTAGAGTGGTCAGATTCGACTGACGTCGGTGATTTTATTCGGGATGCCGCCCGTGCGAATGTATTTGAGGTCCACATTCAGGGAAATGAAGAACGAATTGTGCAAATTGAGGTTCCGACCTTCGAGGATCGCACCAGATTTCTTCGTCGTAAATTGGGATTGGTAGAACGAGATCTGCAGGAAATGGACAACTTGAAGAAGCACTGTGACGATGAAGCACGCCGAGGTGCCCGGAGAATGGCTGTAGGAGGGCTAGGAATGCTGGTTGTGTACTGGGGAACGGTGGCACGACTGACCTTCTGGGACTTGGGATGGTGAGGGTCTATCTCTTTCGCGTTCACAGTCATTGACGTCGAATTTCAGGGATGTTATGGAACCCGTGACATATCTCTCTGGGTTGTCCATGGTCATTCTTGGCTATCTCTGGTAAGTTTGTGTGCATTTAGTCTGCCTTGATACTAATGATTTCCATAGGTTTCTGTATCAAGGCAGGGAAGTATCGTACACATCGGTCTTGGATCGCTCGGTCTCTACACGACGATACGCGCTCTATGAATCACGCGGATTCGACATAGACCGTTGGATAGAACTCGTGTCAGAAGCCAAGACACTGCGTAAAGAGATCAGCAAGATTGCGGAAGACTACGACGAACGCCGATGGACAGATCAGGATGATGAACGGGACGCTAAACAAGCGCAGGCGGATGAGGAAGTAAAGGAGGTGCGGGAGACTACGAAACAAGCAGAAAGCTCTTCAAATGAAGCGGACGAGAAGGATAAGGGGAAAGGTTGAACCTTGTACATATCTTCTATTGTCATGGCACCAATCTCACAGATGATCAGCAACAGATACACGAATTTTCTACCCCTCGCGATGATACCGCATACATTGAGCGCATACCAAATGAAGTACGAGCTTCTTCATAGGTTCCGTTGATGAGGTCGGGTCGCAAGTTGGTAGGGTTATTTTCGCACATTAAGTGCTACGCTGGGACTACCTTGATCTCGGCGCATTAAACAACGCCCACAGATGCTTGGCAACATCATTTCATTCTCTAAAGAGTGTATGACTTCGTAGTCTAAAGGTCCAGACAAGATGAGGTAGGTATCAGATCTGTTCGATATCAAGCTCAACATCACTAACTGGCATTAGCCGTATTTGGCCATTTCTTGCACGCTCCAGGGAGTGGATATTCTCTCAATAACTAGTCCCCTCTTCGTCACTTTGGCCCGTGTTCCCTCGATGCATGGGAACGTGTACGGGATTGCAAGGTCATCCGGCCTATGCTTCCACTTCTGCGATGACGCATATCGTATGCGCCTGTTATAGCATGGGAACAAAGAAAGACGATAAATAGGTTAGTTGTAACCTGCCCGTCTGCCGTGCCTCCCAGAGAACTCTGATCCTCTCTATCCATGCCTGAAGCTACAACTCGCCCCTCGGTCCCTAACTATGAGCCTGCGCCTCCGACAAATGAACCCTGTAAGTTCCCTTCTTTGAGTATTCTCACGAGTTTGGTGGTTTACGATCAAACTTTACCGTGGTTTCTAGTGGACTATGCCGACCTGGCAGTCATTGATCTGTCCAAGGCACAGACACCTCAAGGACGAGCAGAACTTGCTATCAAGGCCCGCGATGCCATGCGTGATGTGGGGTTCTTCTACGCCATAAATCATGGATTGTCTCCTATTATGGTATGCGGTGTGCTATGATACAGATTTGGAGCATTGTGTAATGACCGTCTCTGGTCAATTTGAACAGACAAAACGCATCTTCGATATCGCCGACGTTCCCTTCACCCAGGTCTCCGATTTGGAGAAGCAAAAATATGCAGGGAAAATGCTTGAAACGGGATCCTATACAGGTTACAAACTACGCCGCTACTGGGTACGCTACCCCCGTCCTTATTGCTCATCTTTCGCTTGAGACAGTTTATATCTTCTTATAGCATATCGACGCTGGCGTGCAAGACCAAATCGAGAGTTATAACAGTATGGAGTCAGATAACTCTTTCCAAGAAGCCATCGCTTATGGTCTCTGTAAGTGAAAATGGACCTTTCACAGCAAGAGCATCCAAATGCATTGAGACCACTCATTCCGGAAATCGAGGCTTTTGCTCGCCTCAATCATGAGGATGTTCTATTCCCTATCCTGCGGTTTGTGCTATCTTTCTGTTACAGAACATACGAACCTGAATGAAGAATCTAGGCTTCTTGCCGTTGGTCTAGGAATTCCGGAGGAGACATTCGTCGACATGCATGGTTTCCAGTCCCGGAGTGATACATGGCGTAAGCAGTGCTTTCTTATTGATTCCGCGATCTTTCGGTGTTGATGCCCAACAGTGCGATTCATGAAATAGTAAATACTCATACACATGGGTACATGACTGTCTCCTGGTCGGAGCTAACTCCTTTCCAGCTATCCTCGGTCCGAAGAGGAAGAAAGTAAGACGAACAACGTTTGGTTGAAAGGCCATACCGGTGAGTAACACATCTAGTGAAGCTGAAGCTGTGGCATGATGATAATGACTATGATAGATTTTGGTAGCGTAACTGTTCTGTGGTCTCAGCCGGTTTCCGCGCTGCAGATTAAGTCTCGAACTGATGGCAAGTGGAGATGGATCAGGCACATCGAGAATGCCCTCGTAAGCATCTGTTTGATTTACTTGACGCCTATCTCTTTGAACTAAGCTATACGTTTGTAGGTGATCAACGTCGGTGATGCCATGGAGTTCCTTTCTGGTGGATACTACAAGGCAACAATCCACCGGGTTGTGCAGCCCCCTGTGGATCAGCGTGGATACACTAGACTGGGCGCATTCTACTTCGCCCTTCCCGACGACGACGTGATGCTCGTGCCTGTCTCCAACAGTCCGGTCCTCGAGAAATATGGAATCAAGCGTCGTTTCGAGGATTCTGATGCACCGAAAATGGACGCATGGCGCAAAGGCAGAGTTGCTGCGTACGGGAAAAGTCAGCTAAAGAAGGGAGAGGAACCCGGTATAGAAGAAGAGACCATTGCTGGGGTAGTGGTCAAGCATTTCAATTGAACAGCTCGCTGCAGCACTTCTTTGTTTACCATATGCTTCTTGCGGATATCCAAGGATGACGCCTAGCCTCCAAATCTCCGATGAGGAGCGGATATGCAAAGTATAAAAGATACATTCATGTGATAAAGTCTACCAGCCCCGATTATATTTCACCAACAAAGCAAGTAGGAGCCTCAATGCTTTCTACCACTTGACCCTGAGATCCTTCGAGCAAAGCAGCCTAGAAACGTACAACAGCATACTTCCAACAGTCACCATAACCCCCTTTCAAGGCGATAACACTATCAGAGGATAGTCTCAGAAACCCCATGAAAAACGACATACCGCAAAAATAGCAACATTATGGTATTCCTCTTTGGTTCCTTGCTTCACGAAAGCGCCTCCGATTGGGGTGCCTAAGAGTGTAGCGATCGAGATCACGCCGAAAAAAGTGCCGATTCTTGCACCCAACTTGTCCGTAGGGGATATCTGCCCGATAGCTGCGGGCGATACTGAGATGAAGATACCGGAAAAGAACCCTGATACATGAATAAGATCGACAATTGCATTGATAGCAAGGCGAGGACAATACCGTAGAGGCAGGCAAATACTACCAAAGGTGCACCGCCTTTCGAGGGGAGCCAGAGGGCTAAGCATAATATACCGGAAAGCAGTGTCGAAGGACAGAGAACATTCATCCGGCCATACCGGTCTGCGAGCTGTCCACCACTGTGCCGGACATAGTCAATATCATCATTCCCGTGGGACTGCAGCGGGAGCGGACGTACATGATCCGACCAAAAAATGACAGTCCGTTGATCATGGACAGGAAATACGGGTGCAGTGAGCCTGACACACCATATTGGACTGCGTAAGGCTCTACAGGAAGTTGAGTGTTATTATCATAAGATGCAAATCCGCAGTAAAACAGTGCCCACCGACGTAGAAATATGGGGAGTAGAGCCCAAGGTTCACCAGAAACGATCCAACGGCAAGGACCCAGTATCTTGCATCCTTGAAACCTTCGAAGTCAACTAAGTCACTAGCTTTTTTCATCGGTTTGGGAGGTAGCCTAGTTCTTGACACGGCCATGGCAGTTAGATAGCAAAATCTAGAAAAGGGAGTTGAGTATCAGTCGTCGACTAATAAACCAGGAGTTACGACAATAATCGGATGATAATACTCACAACGTAATCAGTGCAGCAACACGTACCGACCAAGCTGGTTATGCCATACATGATGTACGTCAAGACTCAATGCGTTTACGAGCTACATTGACACACATACCAAACCCGATGTTATTGAACAGCCGGGAGAACATGATGGGTAGACATGTACCACCAATGCTACTTCCTGCAGCAACGATTCCCATAGCAAGAGCGCGTCTGCGCTTAAAATACTGGCCAACTACAGCTAGAGCTGGATATGATCCAAACCCGACTGAGAGTCCAAAGAGAACACCCTGCAGGAACAAAACCGGGACATCAGATGGTGATCATGCACTCAACAAAAGGCTTACTTGTGATAAAAATTGTTGATATATTTGATTTGGCTGGGTGAAGGAAAGCGCTACAAGGGAGAGGACGCTTCCCAGACAGCCGATGGGATATAGGAACTAGATTCACGTCCTTTGAGCACAATTTTCGATCGAAAGTAAAGTAAGCAGAGCAACCTTGAGGCCGATGGCGTCAAAAAGAGGTCCAATGAAGATTCCAGCGATATATAACAATGTGATCTGCAGTGCCCCAATGAAAGCGATAACAGTAGCGTTGTAGTTGCTTAGGTATTCCCGGAGGTAAAATTCCTGATAAATCGAAGTGAAGATAGGTCTTTATTAACAAGGGGACGAAATGTACTTGAAATGTGCCGAAACTGTTGATGACTCCAAATGAGGCGAAGTACACCAAGAAAGAGCCGAGGACCGCCAGCCATGCTTGCAGACCGCCCTCTGGAAAATCTGGTTCCAAATCGCTTATTTCGGTCGAAATAACATCCTCGGTAGACTTTGAGCCTCTCGTAGACATACCGCCTGGCGTTATGGAGGGCATGAGAGTCCAGATGGCGGGGAACGCCTAAGCAAGTTCTTGAAATTGAGCCTCAAACATCGAAGCCACAAGTTGAAGTACAGCTTGGAACTCCGCGAATCTGATTTTAAATTACCGCCGGCGCTCATACTGAGTCTCCATAAACACCAAATCACGTTGCCGGGCAGGATGCCCAGACTGCGTGTGTTCGGGCGGGATTACTGTCCCATCCGTTTGAGGGACTACTCACTGCGTACGAAGCAAGGTGGTTGTCGGCGGACTAGCCTGTAGTACCGGTACCGGCACTTCCCTGGTCCCCTCCGATGTAGCCAGTTTCCCTTACAACGGACCTAGTCTCCATCTTTACACTGGTATGATATTTATCCAAGGTGAATATCCTGCTTACTTCCTCCCGGTTTTCGCCTATAGTGTCACCGATCAGTTGTCCAGTACCTCCAAAAACTGGTACCACAGACACTGGCAACTCGTGCGTGGGTCCTGGACCATTCCATGAGAAGCTACTATGAACTTCGATTTCCGGTCCGATTTACTCGCATTATCAAGCCCGCCCAAGTTTCTTGGACTACGGCGCTTTCTCGCCTTTTCAAGTTCAAGCTTCAAGCTCATGAAATGGATGCAGAAAGATGTCCATCTCGGGTGTTTCACTCATGCCGCGCTTGGAGGCAATCAAAGAAGGGTGGATTGTAGGTTCTATATTAACATACCGCAGACGGCGCCGCATTTATCCTGCAGACATACACTGGGGTAATTCGTGGGAACTTGTAAACCATGTACGTCGCTTCACCTCTACCAGGCATCTTCAAAGATTTTTCGGAATTTGTACTCAGGGTTTAAGGGAGAAATGCAGTGTCGCCCACGGTTCTATATCATAAAAAGTGCAGATGGTAGCCATCTAGAAGATCCGAGCGGTCCTTCGCCGCCTCCTCGTCAGCTACAATTGGGACGCTGTTGTCTCCGATGTACGGCCTCAGATCTCAGAGCGCACTGTCAGATGATTATGGCACCCCGAAAATCGCCCAGGGATATAAAAGCCTCACTTCGCAACCTTTCTATGCAACCTATATCACAATGGGCTTCTCATCTACTTCCTGGGTTCACCTTACTATATTTCTCACCGTATCTCTCCTCGCAGCGGCCGTTCGGGTTTTTTGCCGTTACTGGTGCGCTCGCCGCCAGCTCCCCGGACCTCCCGTACGCAACATATGGTCGGGAAATCTGCAAGAATCCATGGCAGACAACGTCCACGAGAATTGGAGACGTTGGCATCGCCAGTATGGACCTATCTTCCAAACTGTCCGTCTGATTTATGTCATCAAATTCAAATATGATTCCTAACCCTTAGATTTGCAGTGGAATGGACTTTTTTCCAGGATTATATACATTGGCGACCCCAAGCTCATTGCGCAGATAGCCAATGAGAATTGGCATAAGTCCCCGGCGCAATATGATGGTTTCAAACCGCTCAGTGGCAATGCTCTATTTGCGCAGATGGATCAAATGCGCTGGAAGCATCAAAGAAAATCCCTGGCGCCCGCTTTTCAACCCCAAACAATAAATTCCCAGTACGATAAGCTCGAGAAGTATCTATTGGTGAGTATTCACGACTGTGAATCCTTTCGCTCCGTTCACCATATCTCATAGAAATTTGTTCATATTCTTGACGATGCGGCATCTCGCAACACTTCAGTTGATCTCTCTACATTACACGTTCTCTTGACCCTCGACTTTGTCGGAGAAGTGGCCTTCGGATCGGAGCTTCACGCCCTAGATGACGGCAAGGATTGTGAAATCTTACATATATTCAATAATATCCTCCCCGAGCTGATGAAATGTGGACTTTTCCCTCTCCGCGCAAAAGTACCTCTGCTTCACAGCACACGAAGGATGCATACGAATATAAAGAAGCTGAGAGATATGGGTCATCGCGCGGTCGGACAGGCGAGAGCAACTGTTGAAGAGAAAAACAGTTTGAACCCGAAGATGATCTTCGAAATTCTTGCGCAGTAAGTTCTGTATATGTCATTGTGCTTATAACTCCGATATTTAAACAAGTCACGCAGGGAGCGTGACGAAAATGGACAATATGTTTTCTCACCAGAGGAGCTAGTTGACAATTACGGTAGGCGACATACCTCCCGAGCCCGATCATATGTAAGAAACTAATTTTCTCCGAAGTCACCTTTCTTGTCGCAGGCGGAGATCCCACGGCACACACTCTTACATTTGCCGTTAATGAAATTGTGAGTGTTGAATGATACCTCGCTTCCCCATTCCTGCTCTCAAACTGACATTTCGAATGAACAGCTTCGGCACCCACATGTCCTGAGCAAATTGCGCGCAGAACTAGAGCAAGGTCTGACCAATTCTCACGGCATGGTTCCTTCCATCCATGAAGTCTCCAAGTTGAAGTATCTCCATCAGATCATTAAGGAGACATTGCGTTTCAACGGGCCAGGCTTTGGTACCTTCCGATATACTCCCGTTGATGTCCAGTGGAGCGGTCTCACTATCCCGAAAAATACGACGCTTGCACTATGGAACCCTCAAGGTACAGTGTCTCCAGCTACACGTCAGGCTTCAATGGCGTTGACTATGCTACAATTACTAGTTCATCGAGACCCAACAATATGGGGACCCGACGCTGACAGCTTCGATCCTGATCGGTGGGCCTCGGGAGCTCCACCTCCGATCCCTGGCAGCTTCTTCCCCTTTGCATACGGCACTAGGAAATGCTTAGGTATGTCCCGTCAGTCCCGGAACGTAACCGGGGATATTCAAGGCGTTTCTGCAGGCCAAGGATTAGCGATGTTGGAAATGTCACTGACTCTTGCAACATTGTTCCAGCGATACAATATGGAATTCGAAGCAGGATTTGAGATGGAGTACCTGTCCTCATTCACGTTGTGCTCAAAGAACGGGTTACCTGTTAGGGTTAAGGTTAGGAACTGATTCCGCCCGATTAATGATACGGCTTTCCTTGTTCCCTAACTTTGTACTGATCTACTATTTCAAATATTCTAACATCCCCATTTACACCTCCATACTACATCTCCTCGAGCGGAGGTGACTATCCACAGAGTAGCATACATGGCTGTGAGTATTATGATTTATGGCTTGATCGATTGTAATTCTTTGCTAACTAGTACCTAAATACTGTCACTCACTGCCAGCAGTACTCAGGACTCAGTATTTGAGTTCGCTGAAAGTTGACCGTCCAATGTCACGAACCTACTACAAATAAAAATAAGGAACATATTGCTCTCTGCGTGCGAAACTAACCTTGATGCGGAATCATGAGACTCCTATCGTACTTTTATGACGCGAGTTACATGTAAATGGCGTGATGGACTTCAATTTCAGCTGGAGAGATGGAGTCAGAGACTACTTGTTCAACGCTCCGTAGTCTCGTTTCCCGCCAGTGCCTTGGATATGCCAGCCACAACTCTTCCTAAGATTCCTCACTATCAGCCCGCCCCTGCGACCCAGCATGACTGTGAGTAGTACACTTTTTTGAATGTGGGATTGTATTCGCTTATATTCGTTTCTTCCCGTAATACACAGTGGACTATGCAGATCTAGCTGTTGTCGATCTGTCCAAGGCTGATACTCCGGAGGGTCGTGCAAAGCTTGCAGTTCAGGCTCGGGACGCGATGCGAGAACAGGGATTTTTCTTTGTAGTCAATCACGGGCTATCTCCCAGTCAGGTTAGTACTATTATTATCTTTATTATCGCTACCGCATATTCAATTTTCGTATATAACACAAGACGGAGAGGATCTTCGATATTGCAGACGTACCCTTCTCTCAGGTTCCCGAAGATGAAAAGAGTAAATATGCGGGGAAAATGCTCCAGACGGGATCATACCAGGGTTACAAGCTTCGTCAATATTGGGTGAATAGCTTTTGCTATAATATTGCTCAAATTAGAAAGGCGTACTCAAATCAAGTTTCTGTAGCACATCGACAACGGTGTTCACGATCAAGTCGAAAATTACAATCGTTTGTCTTCAAACACATACGCTGATCTCTCCATCTGACACTAAAAATATGGTAGTGAATAGGGACGTATCCAAGAAAGAGCATCCTGTCGCTCTGCGACCGCTACTTCCGGAAATAGAGAGCTTTGCACGCCATAACCATTTAAATATCCTCCACTCAATCCTAAGGTTATCATTCTCAAGCTTATATTATTTACTGTCACAGTACTGACATATATATGCAAATCAGGCTACTAGCCATCGGTCTGGAGCTACCAGAAGAGGCGTTCGTCAATATGCATGGTTTCAATGCAGTTGGTGAAACTTACGGTATGCCACACAGTCCCGTTGCTCTATTGACGATATTCATTCTTTTATTCCAGTGAGGTTCATGAAATAGTAAGTATCCACATTTCGTTAACGTGGTGTCAATCACGACATCTTCGTAGTTATCCTAGAAGCGACGACGAAGAGAGCAAGACAAACAGTGTATGGTTGAAGGGTCATACAGGTAATTTATCTTGATGCAGCCGACAGGCAATCCCGCTGATAACAATATTCCACAGATTTTGGAAGTATCACTATCCTCTGGTCGCAGCCAGTATCCGCACTGCAAATACTTTCCCCGGACGGAAAATGGCGCTGGGTAAGGCACGTCGAAAATGCCCTGGTAATGACCTCAACTTTCATTCTTCCCTTGGCACTTATGCATTGATCTGCCATCCCTAACAGGTAATCAATGCAGGAGATGCCATGGAGTTCCTGTCTGGAGGGTTCTACAAGGCAACAATCCATAGGGTCATACAACCTCCTTCCGATCAGCGCGGTTACACCCGACTAGGAGTGTTTTACTTTGCCATCCCTGACGACGACGTACGGTTAGTGCCTATGTCGGAAAGTCCGGTGCTTCAGAAACACGGAATTCGGCGTCGGTTTGAGGATTCAGAGGCCCCGACGGCGGAGGTCTGGCGCAAGGGCCGGACCGCGGCATACGGCCAGAGTAATCTCAAGAAAGCAGAAGAAAATGGCGTCGAAGAGGAGTATATCAATGGGGTGCTGGTTAAGCATTATAATTGATTGTGCCCTCGTACTACGTCGTGATATGGAAGATACCTCTGCGGAAACCGTAGCTATTTCATTCAACTTTGGGGGTTTCTTTTGGTGACCGAATGTCACTAAGAGTTTGGACGGGGCCAGTGAAGTGAGAGCGGCCCCAAATAAGCCATACTGATGCGACGATAAGGAGCACACCGCCTATGGCAACTATCGCATAGTTCATATTGGATTGATTGACGGGAGTGGCGGTTGGTAGGATGAAGAGCACGCAAATGAATAAAGTGAACTGAAAACGTATTTGAGTTGTCTTGCAGGGAAAGGATTTTGTGATTGAGCTTACCGTAACACTCGCCATATTGATGGGCCAAGACCATGTCCCCAATGTAAACGGCCCGCGCTCAGGGAGACTATAGTACGTGTATTAACGACCAGATAGGTGACATAAAGACACACTTACGATGTAGTGGGCCAAAACACGCGTATAAAGATAGGCTGCATATAACTAAGCATGACAGCAATCGCCGCAGAAGAGAGGATGGCGTTAAACTTGCGTTTGGGTCAGTCCAGATTTTATCCAAGATATATAGTATACACTTACAGCAATCGCGGAACCGATATATGCGCAAGATATGACGCATCCTGCCAAGACAGAAAGCCAAACACCGACGTAAGGCGCTTGGTAACGATTGAGAGCCATGAAGGATGATCTGAATGGGAAGGCATCATCCCTCGCCAACGCATAGAACAACCTCGAGCTGGCTGTGAAGGCCGTTACTGCAGCCATGAATTGGGCCAGTGCAATGATTGTAAGACACATCAAGGTTAACCGTTGTCCGACCGCGTCGTAGTACAATTGCGCGATCGGGATGGCGTAGGAAGTTGCCTGGATGCTAGGGATGCTTCGTACGCTGAATAGTAGCGCCAACATGTATACCAGCCCAATGATCCATGAGCCTACAATGCTGCCAACAACGGCGAGGGGAGCCAGAAGTTCTGCACGTTTGGCTTCTTCTGCCACCTGGGCAGCTGTTTCGCAGCCTTCAAGGGTATAAACGGCCTGGTGACCACCATTGCATGTGAGCGGCGAGAAACGGAGCGCAAATTACGTACCTGCAAAAACCCAAGCAACACGACAAACCCTCGCGATTCCCAACCCGTGAAGCTGAAAATGAGAATAGTCAGGTCGGAACTCGCTCATCATTGTATGGAAGTTTCCGCACTTCTCAAAATCTGTGAAAACAAATGCTGCGGAGTTCTGCCGAGTGATGCTGTTAGTGCGTGCCGGCTGGTCTTCCGACAGACGGGGTACCTTATCTGGAGTCTTTACTAGCAAGGTTATGACAAGGACGAGGGTTCCTCCTAGGGTCCACCAGAGATTAAAGGAGCTCATAGATCCTATCGCTTTTGTGCCAATTGTGTTGATGATTCCTGACAGGATGTTAACGCCCCAGGCAATTACCGTAATTTCTACCCGACTCAGCGTTCTACCTCGCCCGACTTCAACGAGGGATGCGAGATACAATGCGACACTACGATGCCATACTTCAGAACTTTGAAGAGCCCGGAAGGAGATGAAAGTACCTCAAGTTGCCAGAGGTCCCTGTAAAAGTCATCGCGATACTGTAGATCCAGCCCGTCTACCGGATCCGGTCAGGACAACAACGGAACATTTGAAATTTTTGACCTACGCAGACTGCGTAGAATGGGTCACCGTGGGAGAAAGAGATTTGACATCTAACTTACAGCCTAGAACAGGAACATTCGGTTTCATTTTGCATACCCAGAAGTATAGCCCGCCCATGGTCGGACTGAAGGAAACGCCGATCAGCGGGTGGGACGCACAATCTTACAAGTGTGCTTACTATGCGCTGCATATCTCAGCCAAAGACAATGCAATGAGTAGCATGAAGAGGCTACAGATCTTTGAAAAGCGGCAGTCAGGAAAAGCGTTACTGAGCGAAATGCGGAACTCACGTTCCAGCCCCAAAACAAGCCAAGGGGTCCACCGGAAAAAAGGCCTGTTTGAAACGCACTGCTCATTCCCGTCAAGATGCCAATGGCGCAGAAAGATATCCCAAGCACCCCAAACAACGACATCTCCCTGCGAAATTCACTCTTGTATCCAAGGTCATTCAGGCGTTGGTCAGAGTCTGGAACTACCCGATGGCCTTCGTGGAGGCTGAGCTCGGACAACCAAGTGCTTCCCGTGGCTTTCTCTCGGCTCTCCATCGTTGATGCAATAACGCAACGGGCAAAGGTGGAAGTTTGAAGACAACTCTTCCAGAGATATGCACCGTACATATGCCAAGCGGGACGAGATATCCGCTGCATCAGATGGTACGGCCTCGTGCATGGAGAGATAGCGTTGGCGGCCTGCGAGATTGCATCGGCTCACGCTTCCGAAAGAAAGCGCAATGTGCAAGCTACGCAATCATCAGCAGACCCAACCTAAGCACGATTAATTCTTTGATAGGTTCAGAGCTTCGAGTTCGCTGTTTGATCTACACATTTCCCCTCAAAATTCTCAAAAAGTGAGCCACTCGGATGTCCAACCGCACTAGCATGGAAACTAGTACTCGGTACTCGATGCGTCAAAGCCATGTAACGCACCAAATAATCGAATCGCTGCAATTATATGCTGAGTCGGCAAAGCTCCTCAAAATGCTATGAGTCCAGAGGCCTGAGGCTCATGTTGCTGAAGTTTGTGGTAGTGAGAACATATTCAAGTCGAGAGCCATAATCGCTCAGCGCTCAGCGCTCAGGCTCTTCGGCGGCGTCTATTGAGATTATGTAATGGCATCAAAACAAACAAGATTAGCGCCTTTGAGCGACCGTCTTGTTCCTGTTCTCCTAGCCCAATATTCTTACTGTTCATCACGCCAGACTTAGCCCACGGTCACTGCACTGAACATTCTTTCCCATAGCCGAGGTCACTATCGGGGTATTCACGTAAGTTCTATATGCTATTCTGGGGATTGCACTGCAGTCATGCATAGCCAAACAACTTACGCAGTGCTCTCCCAATGCGTGTAGGTTTTCCGGCGGTGGTTGCAGCAATCCGATATCTTCTACTCGCCTGGTCGGCGGCAAGTATACGACTGCACAGGTTGTGTCTTTGTGTCAACTGAAGGACTGGAATCATCGGGATGTCTGATGACTACAAGGAATTGAAGGAGGCCTTTGTCTCAGGAATGACCGGTTCTTCAATTGGGCATATTAACATGGTGTCCCTCGTTGCTCTGGTACGCGTGTAACTTTTGCATGTTGCACCTTAGTCTTCTCACTGAAGTTAGGCATCGATAGCTCTGCATTCTACTCTCCGCACCCGTTTGCCGCCAAACAGAACCATCCGCTTTCCCACCGAGTTCCTCATACTGGTGGTCCCTTTACTGTTATCCGTAACCCTTTTTGCGACTTCCCCGGGGCTGCTCCTGTTCATCATATCTGCACCTACGGCTGTCTTATTGTTGGTGCCTGCCAGAGAATCTGGCACTCCCCTCCCATCAAGTCTCAGCCCAAGTCGAGCCTCCTCGCCGACGAGGGAGCGCGACTCTGGAAGTGATAGGAATTCGGAAGATTATATTCCACCCACCGTTATTCCAAGACTGCCAGCGTTAACCACTTACCGAGCTCATATGCTTCTTTTAACAATCCTATGCATTCTTGCGGTAGACTTCAATGTATTTCCTCGCTCTTTGGCAAAGTGTGAAACCTTTGGCGTGTCTATCGTAAGCCGTCTTTTTGCGTAACTCGATCCAAATTAACATCTCTCAGATGGATCTCGGCGTCGGATCCTTTGTTTTCTCTCAGGGTCTTGTCTCAGCTATACCTATCATAAAAGATCCTGGCCGTTTAAAGGCCCCGTCACTCGTCAAGACCTTGAACGCTATCCGCAAATGCTCCATTTTACTTCTGCTAGGTTTACTTCGAACATTATCCGTCAAGGGCGCGGACTATCCGGTAAGATTCTATGGAATAACTGTCACCGTTATTTCTGAATCATGTCTGTTCATAGGAACATCAAACAGAGTACGGAAGGCATTGGAATTTTTTCATAACGATTGGCCTATTACCGGTTTTTGAGGTTGTATTCCATCCATTGATGGCACACATGCCAATTTCCCTTCTCGGGATACTCCTTGCACTATGTAAGCCTCAAGCTATGTGGTTTCGTTTTTGGTACCTGAGGATGGTCTGCGACACAATTATAGTTCATCAGATTGCTCTGTCCTCCGGCGGGCTGATGGAATATGTCCTTAATACCCCTCGCGTCAATTTAATGAGCGCGAACAAGGAGGGTATCATCTCATTGACAGGTTCGGTTCGTTGACTTGTTGCTTGTTCCCTTCTCACAATGCACAGGATATCTTGCTATCCATCTCCTTGGCCTCTCGACCGGAACACTTCTACTTCCTCCCTCTCCTTCATATTTCCGTCGCTTACAGAATCAACTGAAGTACCCCAATACTGCGCGGACATCTGAGCCCGTCTACGATTCCAGTGATGATGATACTCCCAGTCGACAGCGTAGTCATCGGATCCGTCACAAACGTGAAAATGACAAGACGGCTACCGAATTATGTTCATATGCCGTAGTTTGGTGGTTTGTCCTTGGGGTTACTATGGTATTCCACGTCGGCGACGGGGTATCTCGGAGGATGGTGTGTCCTTCTTGTAGCTACCGGTGAACATTGTGCCTAACATCCTCTCGTTGTAGGTTAACCTGCCTTACATCATATGGGTAGCAGCCTTTAACACAACATTCCTCCTTGGCTACCTACTTCTTGATCTTATTTTCTTTCCCTCGCCCCTTTCTAAATCAACGTATTCGCCCACTTCAAAGCTGAAGGTACGATTGGAGCCTGCAATACTCAGCCATGAAAAGAGGACAACCCATGGGATGGAAAAAAGTGACACAGCTCCAGAATTGCTAGATTGCATCAATCAAAACGGTCTAGTGCTCTTCCTGCTAGTGAGTATCATCTAATCAGCTGATGTTACAATCTCAATTGATCTTCCATGATCTCCAGGCAAACGTAGTCACAGGAATCATTAACCTCTCGATTTCCACCATGTATGTCTCGGACTTATGGGCGATGGTCATCCTCTCTACGTATGCCTTTTCTATATGCGTAGTGGCAGGTTTATGTAGGGATAAGCAGCTTTGGCGTTTCTAGATTGTAAGTGTATATTCTACACCTGAACGCTTATTGGACCCAATACACTATTCTTAGGTCTACGGCCCAAACATAGCGTATGGTACGAATATCAGTACCCCAATGAGGGTAGGATCCGACGGAAAACCTTCCCTGGATATTGTTCGCGCACAAATCACAAATTCATTGTCCCTGTTTCATACGGAGAGCCTCATTGTAGCCCTTGATACAATTTGGTGCACCAATTGTCAATATCCGCGAATCGAGACAGGCACTGCCGAACGCACATGGCCTCACGAGCGCCCCGCGACAACCTGAGTTGGACCCTGTGTTAGCGTTTATGACCACTATCCGAGTGCTTGGGAATGCGGTCTTTCGATAACATGTTATCCTGTCATCACCGAAGCAGATACCAGGTTTACTCGTGAGAACCCGTCAATCATGCTTTGCACATTCGGTATAATCCGACCCAGGACCATTGATCTCGTTGCATGGAAGCTGCTCCGCTCAAAACTAGATTTACACCTCAGTATCATCGAGGATATATTGTATTGCGCAGGAAACTAAGCGACCCAACGGATCGGCGGAGCGAGGTGTATTGCCATCTCATGCGTCTTCGAATCTTGTGTCATTATAGGCGGAATATAGCGGGGTGTCCAGCCTTCATTTAGAATCCACGTGTCTGTGGTTCCGTTCTCCGCCCTAACCCCAAACGAGGACACTGCGCCCCCTGCTTGCGATTCACCGGGCTGTGTAGAAATTCATGAACCTGACGACGTTCCATTCTTTGTACCTATCTTATAGAACCTGGGATGCAAAGTTTCCGATCGGTCACAGTAACGGTGCGTCAGAATATCTGCCAATTTTTAGCGACAGTCGCACCCTTGTCGACAGATGATTTGGAATGTGAATTCCTTGATCGATTCATGGTGTGACGATAGTGGAACCGTTGTGCATTCCGATGCTAGTCTCGCGCTACTCCTAGTGCTCATGTTCTCCGCGGAAGGGGTCCAGCGAGGGTCAGTATAATACGTACGTCGGAAGTTTTCCTGCGCAGCCTTGTTAACTTTCAAATCCCATGTTCAGGTACAGAGAATCCATCATAATCGATTGTTTCAAGACTCCAAAGCTTGTTGCAGGACACATGGGTGTGTATGCAAGCGTACCATACCGAACACATCGGAAACGAAGCGTCGTGCTTCCCAGCTATGTGTTGTCTTGACTCTTCTGATGTCGTTAGGACCATAGCGGGGATTTCTGTGGTGTTCGTAACTGCTCTTTTGCATCCCCGCAAGAACGCTAGATGTTGTCAGTCGATTCCGAATTATGAATCTACGTCGGTCCCTTAACTCTCGACTTCGCGCACAGCCTAAAATCCCTTGTTCTCAAAGAGGTAGAACATCAAAAAACGACTCTGTTGATCGCTCGTCTACAGGAGATATATATGTGCACTGCTCGCAAAGTCAGCACCTAGCATCTTATCAATCTCTTTCTAGCCATGGACAACAACTACAACTGGACCAACATGGTATATATATTTCGACTGTCCACCCTACTTCGGATTTAACTCCCTTTACAGCCGAATAACGGACACTATGTCTCCCAGTCTCCTCCCCAAGGGACTAGCTATTGTGATTCCTATAATTCCTACACACCAAACCCCTATTCACTGTCGTTGGTGCCAGAAACTTCGGTGGGTGAATATATATATCCGTCGACAGCTTTTTCTAACATATCGCAGATGGTACAATTACCAATCATAGTCCCACAAAAGCGGTATGCGGCAAACATACAACGGAACTACACTCGCTCCATTCAGACGGTGCATTTCTATGTGAACGGAACCCAAGGCATACGTCTTACGGATGCACAAGCACATAACTTCCGGGGCCTGGAGAGCCCGGATGACAGGCTGCTGGCTGGATTCGGGGTCAAGGTGACCTATCGGATTGAGGTAATCTCCCATCGGCTTTACAACCTCCGGGAGGACTTGGTGCACTTACACAGCCTTTGCATCATAGTGGCCTGGCTATACCTCATTTAATAGACAAAAGCATGCGCTCCGTGCGACCAGGGAGAAGCAGAGTATCACACGAGCCAAGATGGCAGTTCACGTAGCGGAAGTAATGAAAGATTTCATTGAAGTGAGTTCTATGTCGAAGGTTACATCGGTACTTGTCTCATGCGTGGCGATGAACTTAGGAGAATGCGACCCTTGATACTACAGACCCTACATGGCGGGTTGGTTCACACGGAATTAATCTGGGGGACCTGTACCTGTTGGAGATTCACCAGGTCGCTAAAGCGAGCCTGCAGCCCGTCATTGCATACCGTCCTTCAAATCAGGCTATTTGGGGTTAGATGACCGTTACTCTTTATTGGACAATTGGACATTAAAGGATGTCATAGGCTAGTCCTCAGGACATGGAGATACCTATGCTGCATTGCCCTAAGGGTGCCTTTGGACACTATCTAAACAAAACTTCGGACCATTGTATATTATATCAGGTTATATTACTTATTCATTAGTCATGTAAATCCATCTCCGTAGCTGTTTAAAGCAAGAATCTGTCGGACTTTTGTATTTTCCTTGAGTTGCACTGGATTCAGGTCGACTTGACGCTCGGCCGTGACAAGAACCTGACCGAGTCAAGCCGAATACATCGAGGACGATCATGAGCCACACTCACAGCCGTTTGAACCATGCCCATTTGTTATACGACGAACTCTTTGCCCTACACCGCATGAGGGGCCCTGAGGCTGCCATTGGGGCAAAGCTGTTAGCGGCATCGCTTTCGGGCGGTACAAGTTTAATGCCTTGAACGGCACCTTTTACCTTGCTGTCGGGCACCCTACTCTATGTACAAACTTTGTAGCATCGTAGATCCAGAATCAAGTCGTAGTACAGCTCCCCGCATTGCTGGAGCAATTCGAAGGAGCGGAGTCTATTCACAAGATTTGAGTTAGTTCGAAGACATTTTGCCTACTATTCTATATCTCCTTTACAAGATAATCACATATTCCCATCTGGAAAGCGGGGCTATCCTTACACGAGTCGAAGGCTCTTCGCAATCTTGTTTATCTGACGGTCGATATCGGACTTTGTCTAGTCTTAAGGCCAATGCAAATTTCGCTGCGGCGCTTACTGTGCCACATCCGGCCACCCGCCGAGCATCAAGCGCCCGAACCTTCCAAACAGTCTGTGACTCTTCCTCCTCCTCCACTTCCACATGGCTACAATTAATATGAACAGACGGCCTATGGAATAGACGCACCAGTGGCTCCCACCGGCTCACTTTGTTGTTTACAGATGAAGAGTCTCCCCCGTGGTCAGCTAGCAAGGATTGGTCGGCATTCCAATACCACGGATGCCAGTGTTCATCACAGGAATGCAACTACACGGCGGTTCTTGATCAATGCAGCTCCAGGTATCTAAGACGCAGAATCTCACTCATTACAGGGCTACTCTGCGTTCAGCCCAGCTAGGCAATTCGTTCTCACAACAGTATCCGGAATACTTACTTCCGATTCTCAGGAGCCTAGCACTTGTGTTCTGCCTCGTCAACGGTTGTTTATTCTACTGAATTCGCCCACTAAGCCGGCAAACACGGTCGACAAACGCGAAACTCTCCGCTAAGAGAGATTTTCAGCGCGTACCGGCGTACTCAATGCCCAGACCATTGCGGCTCGGACGGTATGCATTGACAATCGACAACATGAGCGCCCAGTGCATCTCTACGGTTACCCAAACTTTAGGAACCTTCCTCGATGCCGTGATGTGCCAAGGGTCCTTGCTTCCGCATTTCCAGATGGTGATCTTGCTTGAGGTAAGCGGACTAAGATCCAGTGTCGCTGGTTCGCCGTGGATCTTTGATCAGACTACCGGTCAGCAACGCTGAAAGGAGTTCTCGGGAAGTCAGATCCCGTCTCAAAGAAATGATCTTCCAAAGGTTGGAGCTGTTGCCACACTCATCGATTTCCGATATTTTGATCTTCCGCAGGTCCCACTAAGACGTCTAATATCATAATACGAGCCTCAATAGCTGGACTAAGCTGTAAGTATTCTGTAATGTCGCCATTACTGTACTTCTTGTGTGCAAGCAGGTTTTGGCGCCCACGCCACATGAACCACCTCCTGAACATGAAAAGCTACCCCATTCAAGCAATCGTTCGTGCGACATCCGCGGTCATATTCAGCGCTCGTATACAAACAGTGAGTTTCTATTGATTCACATCAACTGATGTTCGACAGATGGGAAATAAACAGCAGGTTGAAAAATGGAAGAGAAATAGGATCAATTGTTCATGCATATTCATTCTAATCAGTGCTGATTACTAACCTTCATAAAAATTTCCGTCTCTGTACACAGGCTCTCATAATTATCTTGGATATCGCGGAAGTGTTCGAGAGCAAGAAGCGGACGACGAAATTCGAATATGGTTGGGCTCTTTGGTATCCAGCTGGTGGTCTTTGGTATCTTCTTCCTAGCCTTTCCCAGGCCGCTCGACCGCAATCATGATGGTGTTACCCATGACAATGCTTTCGTTGAAGAGAAGCTCACAGTTTTAAGCTGATCCGCCTAGAGTGGTACACATCCTCCGACCGGACTATGAAGATCTCTGCACAATGGCACGTGTCTGGAAATATGCAACGACATTCTAACGGCACAGATAGGTGTCGTTTGTGCGCTGGAGTCTCGGACGATATCAGGCTACCTATTTCCATCTACTCGGCGAACATATATCAACAACGACCCTCAGGTGCTTCTACGCCTCCGCTTCCGGTGTGGCCGAGATCAAGTCACCACAGTGTGAATGTGATGAAAGGCATGTTGAGTGGACGCCACATACTTCACATTGTTATCTATCACTCATCGTTTTCATGTATTAGGGCAATTCGAATATTTATTCTTTCTGGATTAGAGCCACGGACATGAAGCCCATCGCCTGATCCTGCACCGATAGGCCTTATCGATGGAAAACTTTGCCACCTTGTCACGAAGCCCAATATGGCTAGCCTTGAGAGGACACACTGGTAGTTGATCTAGTGTCCATGCTGAGATTGGCGAGTTTCCAGCCATTACCTCGCAAAGAGAAGTTTCGCAGACACTGATGTTTACCTATCTGATGTAACTAGACATCCAGTGATCTATGGGGAGGAAGATTGTCCTGGAAGGACCCGAATATGTCATGGACGCCCGTCTAGTCAAGCTGTGCAGACGCATCCATGCCTCACACACTGAAGCCGCAAAGTATCAAGGTTGGTACCTAGCTGTAACAGGGAACGGATTCTACCCCGAATCTATACACGAAGATACTGTTTACTAGAAGGGCTTTTATATGCCTGTGAGTCAATATTTAAACCTAGTTTAAGGTTTCCCAGACAATTCGCACTGCACCATGTCTGAAACTTTGAAATATCGCCTTTTCCGTCGAAGACCCTGGCTGACGGACCACGACATTTACAGACCCAAATGGGTTCCATGCAGCACAGAGTCACTTATTGAAATGGCTATTCCCCAGAGATTCGGAGCCTTGGAGGAGCGGAGATCGACTTGAATGCGGACCCTCCCGAACTTTCCGGCGAACCGGGCTGGACCAGTTTTCGATCCGCCCAACGTATGGCCTCCGATTGGTCAAAAAGCGATCTCAGTCTTCCAACGCAATTACTCGATTTTATAAACCTCTGACTAATCGGTGAGCCTTGCGATGATGTATGTGAATCTCTCAATTCACCTCGTGCAATGTAGAGGCACCCACGGTGCTCGGCCCCAACGGCCAACTATGTTGAGTCCTTGATGTATACTGTTGACTTGCTCGAGAAAATGGGTATAAATTAGGTGTACTAACTTCAATGTATCAGCTTCATCAGCTTCATCACCCCTTTCCTATTAGCTTCCTTACTCCTCAGTTGCTGATTAGAACGATGCGCTTGTTTCTCGTTCGGCTTTGCTTCTTGCCAACGCTGTAATCGATTCGTCAAGAGGCTGCACGGGTAGTGGGGATCGAATTCGTCCCAAACGCTGTTTCATCCCGTCAGGCATCTTTGTACTCTGATAGCAATACTTTTTATCTATGCAAGGCGTTAATTTGATGTTGCGTGCAGGAATTCGTCGTCACCTACAGTAGGGCAGAAGCTCGCCCCAAGGAACTTGACTTCGACATCCAGGGCAATCTATTCAGTGGTGTCGCCCATCCGGAGTTTACTGTTGCGTACGGATTATCCCGAAGATACATAAACCCATACATTCTAGACCACCGTATACCATTGCTACCGTCGGCATCGGATATCAACACCGTTGATAGTGTTCTCGTAGCTAACCATACTGATCAACGATACCGCCGGAGGCTCATGCTTTGTATTTTATTTGGCCACATTGACTTCCCCGCCGCCTCATCACGATCGACCTCTCAGTTGAAGGGGGACCGGGTAGCTTACATGTAATTCTGCTTCACGTGTGGAAGCAGTATCCTTTCCTAGTTGTCGTTAAAGCGCCTTATACGAAGAATAATATATAGAATGTTCACTTCAGAGGTGCAGCTGGACGCTTTGAATCAGGCCTTCCCGACGAGCCGGTTGGGCCAATTTTAGATGGAGTCATCAGACGCTGGTCATCAGCGCATCAGCTTGGGAGGAGGCCGAAATTAACTTTGACTGACGGTCTTGCGCACGTTGACCTGCCAGTGCAGTCCCGCGGCGTGGGATGACCAACCTCCAAATCTTTGACGGGCAGCAACCAGCAGTGCCCGCCGAACACAAGGTCGATACTCGCAATATTCCTGCGGGATTGCTACCTTGCGCAGTGTTCTATAGGCCCCACAGCGGCGAACTATGGCCTATGAACCCTTGATGCGGCCCGCTAACGACTCGGTTATGAAGACTTTGGGGGAAATATGTATAAAGAGGGACCAGAGTACGCATCAGTTGCTTTGCCATCGGTCTTCATCGGCCCTTTCCCCTCCCAACGCTTCCCAACTACACACCGTCCATTTACTGATTGAAAGTATGCGCTTCTTCCTCCCTCTCGTGACCCTAGCAGCCGCCGTATTCGGGTATGCTTCTGCCAACCCGTTACTGGCTCGTCAAGAAGCTGAACGTTTCGGAGGTGTCGAGGTCGTCCCGAACACTGTTAAGCTTGGCGAAGTGAGTTGGTTTCTGTGCTTGATTACTTATTGTTGGCGCTGACTTTAGTACCACGTATAGGAATTCGTTGTGACCTACAACTCTACGACAGCAGAGGCGCAACCCCAGTTCCTTGATGTCTATATCCAGGGTACTTTGCCTAGCGGCTTCGAACAGCCGTATTTCCTGCTCTTGCGCACGGACTACCCCGCAGACTCGCATAGCCTTGCATTCCAGACTACTGTATGTCATTCTTATTGTGACGGAGCCAGCAGGGTCGCTGACAACATCATAATAGCTCCCTACGTTCGATGACGATGTCAACAACGGCTATGTGGTGGATGCCTCCTACCTCATTTGGGCCTTTATAACTTTCCCGTCACCCGACACCACGAGCGGCTCGCTCGAAGTAGGCGGGATTTCCACTACCATCGGCGTCGACCTCAGCTAGGAAGTTTACGGTTTCTGGAGTACGGGACTCATAATGCTGGTAGTAGACTGTGACAGACATACGTTCTTGGACTCTTCACTCGCTCTCCGGACACGTCATTCTTCCCAGTTATCCCAAAGTTGAGCCTGAGACGACTTAGCGGTCGGTCATCTGCGGAAAAACGTAATACATCGAGTTCCCTGAATTCTATCTTGATGAGCATATGTTCAGCATTCTAATCTTCTGTTCGTGACAAATACCAATGGAAGGGGGAGACCCGTCCCTGAGCTAGTAAGAGCAGTGCGCGCACAGCAATGATATTTTCTGAGTTCTGCCACCAGCAGAGGCGCTTATGTCATGGGAAAATATGATCTGCCCACGACATGAATATCTCCTCTCTCCGCTTTCTTGCCTCCCATCTCCTCCTCCCTGTCCGAGTGCATTCTCGGAGTTGTACTGAAAGTAATCAAATCAATTGATGCAACGTGTAGATGTGCAGATGAGCACGAGATGGAGAATCCCGGCGAGAACAAGGACAGTAACAGGACAGATGGAGTGTCGAATCTGTCGATCCGTCCCCGCTGGAAAGGAGTTTGCTGACCGAAGGCAGGACGCCTTCCCTGCATAGTCCACGTGGAGAATAGAGTCTCAAGGTACCGCTTGCCGGACTGGGCCAAAGTTTGACTGACAGTGAACTTGGTAGAACTCTGTTCGATGCAGCGGCGGCATCTTCCGCTGTCTTCATCACAGTTAATCCACTATCCTCTGGGCTGGGAATGCCATGTCTGGGCCAGGCCAACTTGTCGTCCCTTCATCCCTTTCTTTCTACCACCATCTGCCACCCGCCTCATCTCCCTGAGGCTCCTTCGTCTCCACCAAGTATTATGCGCATACGGGCTTTGTAGCTATTCTCTCTGCTTGTCATCGTGGCTCTCGGTCAGTTATTAAAGACACACTTGGGTCTCTGTCATAGTCATACATCGGACCCCCACAGCAGAATAATGATACTCCTCCGACGTCTTTCCCGCACAACGAGCACATCAGACCACGCCGATTGGCGGATCTACTTTTATGCCATCGCCCAGCTTGTCGGTGGGATTGCCCTTACTGTCTTGCTCATTACGATGTTATGGCCGACAAAGAAACGAAGGTGTGGACAAGTATACGATTACTCCTGATAAGCTTGATCCTAATAATCATACAGACCACGGAACCCTCTGCTCGTCTCCCTTTGCTTGTCCTGGTGGATCTCAACATTCCCGTGTCTAGGCATCTTGTTAGTCTCCAATTTTATGCTCCCTCTGACTGCTTTACGCCCCTGTAAAACTAAGTTCCTCAACTGTCCAGATATTATGCGCGCCAAGTGACAGGTCCCCCTCCGACGTATCCGGTCTGCCTCGCGAGTGCAGCCCTCACCACGGGGCAGTCTATACTGTACGCTATCAAATGATTTGCGGGGTAATATCTTTAATCCTAATCTATATATCTTGGCAGCGTAGGCACGACGGCTCCAGCACTTATGTTCCATGTACGTTACCTTCCAAGTTCTCGATTTACTCCTCTCCACCTTCCTATGATCGTCGCATCCCATTTTGGGTGCAGTTTTGATTGAATCGATGTCCAAACCTGGTCGCTTCTCTGACATAAATTTACTCCACCCAAATTGTTACAGATATGGTTGACCGTCAAAACAGCTATCGGCTCGCCACTTTCCGATCGTGTTTGGACCGCTCGGAGTCGATTCCTGGTTCGTATATGCTGCATATATGCGTGTTCATAGGCTAACTTGAATTGACCCTACTGATTGCAGTGTCTTATACTTCCATACATATTATTTGTCACGGTCGCCATTACGACCCTCGGTGTATGTTATATTTTTCGCAATTGGCCCTATTGGACGCTCATTTGAATTTGTGACGGTGATTACACCGCATCTAGATAGGCTTGGACAAACCCCACCTAGTGCATCGTGCACTCTTCTATTGCGTAGTCGATGACGATAGACTGTGAGTGCCTTCCGTCTTTCAACCCTTGACACATCAGCTTTATGACATCTTCTGGCTAGGACGGTTGCGCTTGGCGTACTTGAAACGGTTACAACAACGACAGCCATCATATTTGAGAGTAAGCTATTTGTCCCCTTTGGCATTGCGCATCACCCTCTAACACGATCGTTACTTCGCTACCAAGTATGCACAGTGATCCTCTTATACCAGAACCGCTCGTGTATCCGGCAATTATCGCGCGACGGACTCATCTCCCTTGTGGTCCGCGTTTGCGTATTCGGTCTGTACGTTTTTCTCGGACTTTGGTACGTTTTCGATTACGATCGGTGCGGTCGGCGTATCTCACTCATTATTCTCCGTTTGACCCGCTGCCGGCACCGAAAGCTTAAACGTCATCTCGACTATCGACTGGACTAATGTAAGTCGGGTATCAAGATTCGTTGAAGTGGTTGATGCACCGGAAATTACTGATACACGTTTTTGTTGGGCTGTCATAAAGCCTGTGCCAGATCTGTGCTTCTCGACATGTGAGTGTCATGTCTGGTTTGACGGACTGGTCATGCTGACTTCTAGGTGACCGGCCAGTCGGGATCGCGTGCTTTGTTGTCTTCGGTACTCAACGAGACATATGGCGCATCTGGCTAGATGCCACGCGCCAAATGGGTAGTTCACATTCACATCATAACTCTTCAAATTCATCACCGCCGCGTCCCTCCCTCGGATTCCGCTCCGCCACGCACCCTCCGGTTTTCAATCAGCTCTCCCAGTCACAGCCTGAGTCCCAGCGCCATCTTTCGCTTTCACAATTCAACCTCGACTCAAGATCGTTTTATCAATCCCAACCATCCATTCAGAGCCAAATCTACAACCCTAACGCAATATCTTTCCCTCTCCCTGCCACACTTCGTTCCTCGTTTCGTCCTCCAGCCATCGTCCTGCATTCCACGCCTGATCTGAATGATAGTTTACCGTCTACTCCGACATCGTATGGGCCGCCTGTGCCGGAGAAAGATTCCAAATTCTTACCGGTCTGCCTTCATGGCCTCACGCATGACTCATCGGACTTCAATCTCGCGTTCAACGTCCCTCCCCTCTCGCACCCATCCATTCAGAGCTTTGCGCCTCTTGTCTTCGAACCCGAAGAGCCAGGTGTCCCTGCTCATCTTTACCCTCCGACAATTGAGGAACGAAGTCCCAGGAGCCGATGGCGGGTCCTCGGAGGTGTGGGTAGGCTGAGCTCGAGAGGTAGAGATGATATAGGGATTGCGAGTGGGGACAGTCGTATGATGAGCAGGCTTGCACCTGGCCCAGAGGTGCGGCAGGCTCCTGATAGGAGTGAGTCTCCAGTCTGGGAGCCGGGTGTAAATGGCGCGGAGGGCGAAATGGTGTGGAGGGCGTTATGAGTGTATAGCGCGGGACGGCTGGTCGTCCTCAGTTTCCTTTCTTTTCAAGTATTCGTTCTTTCGTTTCACTATCAGCTTGCTGTTTTCTGTTTCAGACCAAGGCGGACGATCTTCTACTGCTTGGCATTCATTCATTCGTTCGTCCTTATCTTCTCGTCTCCTTTTCACTTGTCTCCATTATGCAGGCAGGCTCTGTGAGTGAGGGCCCAATTCTCGTTCTCGGCAATCAGAATTATAGATTCTGTAGACATGTATCTGTTATTGTCATTCCTATCTGATGTAACAACAGGCTTCAAAATTGTGTAGTTGTATCAAGTTAGACTTGGCACGTCTTTTGTCGTTCTTGTAATGTATTATATATACGAGCAGATTAACAAGGGGACAAACGAGGATTTCCGTCGGACCTCGTGAGTTGTTGCCTTGTTTTGACACCCATGGGCCATGATTCACCCACTGAGACCCAGTCGAAAACTGAAACGACCTCAGCAATCCTGAGTCGTCTGAGTCTAACGCGGGCGGTCTCAGTATGCCGCCAGACGGCCTCAGCCACCCGGACCGGCCATCAATCTCAACTTCCCTAGTTTACTCTCTGTCATACTCTACTCTTCTTGAAATTCACTCGGCGAGTCGCTCTGTGTTGCATTGCTGTAATACAATACATCCAACTCCATCTAGCCCTGTATGTTCCTATATACCTATTTCTCACACTATCTGAAATTCTTGTGCAGTGAACCATCTTCGTGCAAAGTCCCCTTTTCAGGCTGCCATATGCGTGCGTCATGCGATCTGCAATCGAACTGCCACCCGACGTCGCCGAGCTCGACACTCGTCTCTTGTTCCCCACCCTACTCCTCTGTCCTCTTCCTCTTCCTCCTCCCTCTGTTTTCGCGGATAGGCATAGACTTGC
>MLYV02000529.1:0-10752 GCA_001913855.2 Hermanssonia centrifuga | reverse complement strand
ATCGGAGGACGTAAGATGCATTTGAAGGATGTGGCGCAATTGATCTAAGGACGACTGCGAATGGATGTAGGCTAGGTATCAAGCGTTAGAAATGAGTCAGATACTGAACGAGCTAGCATTCACATACCACGCAATCGCCACTGGTTATAGTAGATACCTCCCAGAAGCTCCCTGCACCAAGATCGTTGCTCCGATAACTCCTGTACAAACCTGAACTGCAGAGACAAGATTATCCTGCCGTACCTCCCAGGCTCAGAGGAAACATACGAGTAGTACCTGTTCATGGCATCCATGCCAAATCGTCACATAGTTCGGGGACTTTTGGCTTGCATGGGCCCGGGGGGATCCTACGCAGATAAGGTCGTTGTTGATAACGCCCAGCGAGGTTGGGCGCTCCATAGCGTATAGAGTGCGGCCGGATAGTTTTGTGTGGATAATTAGCTGAGAATCAGGTCTGCGCTTGTTTCGCTGAGCAATTCACTGCGGCCAACCAAATCTGCTCCCTCTTCGGATTAGCAACGAACGCTTTCTCAAAGACGGGAACGTCTACCGCTGACCGATAGTTATTGCTCGCCATCCACTGCATTCGTCCGGGGAAAAGCTTGCGTTGTCGGCCTCCAAAGCGCCGAGATCCAAGTCTCTGCACCAATTCGATATTCTATTGGCCAGGGCTCAGGCTGTGAACAAACCTGTTCAGAAAGTGAGTACGGCTGCTAGGTCTGAGTAAAACGCGTACGTGTGCAGGCAGCAACTGGATGAGAGGACGAGCAAGCGCCTGTCAATGTTCCCGACGCGACTTGGTAGCCACGTGTTCCAAAGTCGTTGATAATTTCCTTTGCCAAAGAATACTCTGCTTGAATTTTATATGATACGCCTGTCGATGAAGAGCAAATTGTTGCATGCAGGTGCGTCGTTACGTCATATCTTCTGACTCCCAACTCAGGCCTACTTACTATCGAATCTCACGGACTTTATATCGCAGCCTCTGACTTCGTTTCATGATTCGTTCCGAAGAATGCCCTCATCACCTGTGATATCCATGGTCCCCGTCAAGAATACTGCTCTTCCACCCCCAGGACTGTCCGATTTCACTAGACTAGTCGAGCACGGATCGGCATCTGACTGCAAGCTGGCATCCGTGCCAAACGAAGGACGGCTCGTCCTATGTCGAACGCATGGTCTTGTTTCCTCTTAGAGCTAGACGAATACCACAGATTGCACCACCCGGCCTACGACTGCGAGGGGTAGTTGCGCGAAATATTGCAGTTAACGCTGGAAAATCGGAATGAATATCCAGAACATGTCTTACCGAGGCTGGGGCTCTGCCATGGACGGTCAGGACTTCTATGAATGCCGCTGACACGGTTTCGGATGCTAACTCTACGACCAAAATGCTAGGACATTTGCAGAATCGCCACACCTAAGAGAGCACCAATCAACGCTGAAGATATCTGCTGGGGATTAGGATATGACGCATTTGTATCCCATTGCAGACAGTGTGTTGCGTGGTTGGACCGTATCTTTCGGTATGTATGACATTAGCGTGCAAATGAACGAGCTGAAAAGACTCTATTCTTCAGATCGACAAGTCCTTGATTTGCCCCATTCTAAACCATCGCCATTCCCTTCAAGTGATTCAAGTCGCTACCTTGGACGCTACTCATTCGACAGTTAGGCACCGTGAGTTGTACAGAGTCATGTCAGAGATTCACCTGGGTCCACCGTGTTAAATCTTCAGGTGCGAGGGTGTACTGGGGAGGGGTCGATTGGGATCTTGAAACCATCTTCTTGTGGAATACATCCTGTGCAGCTCGCACCTTCGACGTCCCATTGATTGAACAGGGGGATGCAGATACACAGCGCACATGGTACGCAAGCCGCTTGGTCGCGGAAGAGTTGCCTATTGCATACGAGGAGGCCATGCGACGGTAAGGCTAGGATGGCGCTGTACATAGTCGCTGTCACTGGCAGGGGGAGGGGGAGGTAAATTCCAGGGGCGAAGATAGCAAGTCTAAGGCTTAGAAGCAGACTCGGAAGGAGAAGAGACTTGAGGAAGCGCCGTCAATGCATAACCGACGCGAGACCATGTGTCCCGCTCCTCCTTCCACCATCCTTGTCGTATTTTCTTATATACAAACGTGATTCAGGAATCGCAATATGGTCGATACTACTTCAGATTCTTAAACAAAAAATATCGTGGCATGTTAGCTGCGGCGACGAATGCAACGTGACTTGGTTTAAGTGAGTTTCAGATCATATGCGTGGGTATTTGAAGTCATATTTAACTGAAGTACTGTGAGTAGCTATGAGTTTTCTCGTTGACCAACTTCCAATAGTATGTAACCCACCAAACTCCGCTTCATCCTCTGACCATCCATTTCCACTGATGACCGTGTCTTCCAGTTCTCCCCGCCAACGCCGAGTCGATCCCATGCATAATTAGGTGAGGTTTTTGCAGTTCACGGTTGTATTGATAACTTATATACCTATTTTTCAGTGAGCATCAATTGTGGGCTACACACCGCGGTCTCACTATACGAGCCCAGTCAAGGCTCATTAATCATTGGTCTTTGCCATTCACAGAGCGTTCAGCACCTTTCAGTCGTTCCAAATCATCCAGGCTTTCCCGCCCATCGAATTCCCTGCCGTTACACCTCAAGGGTATGTTGTCGCGTGGCTGTGTCCATATTCATTTGAGTGTAAACAAGCGGGTAACTTTACCACGAAAGACATCATAGTACACAGCATACTACGGGAGACCATACATATATTCTTACTTATCACAGACCGAATGTTCAATATATTTTCTACTCTATTTCAAAAATCCTGCCGAGCCTGGTCATCTCAATGGAATCTCGAACGTCCTCTGATCGCCCAGTGGGACTCCCAGATTGTTCAACCCATCCGACATCCTCGCCCATGCTCGGGATCGAGTCAGCAATACGGTCTGCATTGGAACAAGCGTTGGATGGTGGTGTAGTGGAACTCGGTAAGAGTTCATCTGGGACATGAATAGCGTCACCACGAGAGGGTGGCTCAGTGAGAGGTGGAGCGTCGGGGCTCATCGTTGATAGACGAGGGATTGCTCACTGGCAACCCATCCTTCCCTTGCGTTTGGGCAGTTTCCTCGGCTGGCTCTAGTCCGTCATGTACAGGATTGAACAGACTCGATGCCTGTGAGCGCGAGTGTGAAGATCCCCGGCATTGCATATCTCCTTCGTGAATATCAACGGCTGCGGTATGGGGCAGTGACATTCGGTTATCTGGCGGTCTGGGCTCCGATGGGCTTTCCAGATATGCAGCTACTGGATCCGTACGCACGACAATCACGGTCGAGGCAGGGCGCGGTTTGAGTCTTTCGATTCTCCGCTTTAGGTCGAAGAAATCTGCGCGCATGCTCTTCCCTGTGAGGAGCGGTCTATTTGCGCCTAACTCACTGTCATGGGCTGTATCATCATTTGAGCTGGCCGCAGGTAGGCTTTTCTCCAAGACGTCCATGAGCGACCATAATGGCTGAGAAGGCAATTCGTTTTTCATCGTGAAGTCCGAAATAGATACCATGCTGGAAATCCAGGGCAATTCATGGTAACATCCACAGTTCTCGTACCCTTTCTTCAGAGATATCGTCACGGCTTCCGACATCTTCTCCAGCAGTGTGCCCATCAGACCCCTATCCACCACAAAGCAGTAATTGAAAGACCGCATGACGAGGTCGGCCATCATAACAAATTGGTGACGAGCGAAGGGGTCCGAGTAGCCCGCGACTTGGTCGAACATCTGTACCGCAAGACGTATTTCGTTGTCTATTACAGGGTCAGAGACCCGGGGTTCGTCGGCTGCATGCAAAGATACATCAGTATACAAGTAGATTGCATTGAATACAAAGTACATTACCAGATATCCGTTTGGTGCCTTCTGCCATGTGCACCTGGCTCACACTACACAGTATTTCCAGTATCATGGTGTGTACACCGCTTGAGCGAAGTTTCTGATGCGAAGGGGATTGTGAGTCTATCGCATCGTTGTATATCTTCTTCAGTCGCGTACGGCCCATATCAAAATCTTGGTTGTAACCGAAGATGGAGAACATATGTTTAGACAGGCATGCAAACAAAGGCAGTGTATCTGAGTCATGGCCTAACATATGCATGGTGTCGCCGAGGAGAAGGAGGTCGAGAACCCAGAGGTCAGAACCATCCAGCAAGCTCAATGGCAGATCAAGGTAACCATGCTGAGAGTAAATGCCTCCTCGGAACATGTTGTGTCCATCGCCCACTGTCTTGTATGCTTCGCTTTGAAACTGGCCCTCAAGGTCGCTGAGGGGTTTTAGCTCTCTCGACTCGGACTTGGCTGAGCAGAGTTTCCGCAGCACATACATGAAAACATAGTAGCGGTCAAAGGCGTGGACACCATCCGTGTGTAAAGATTCCGCCGATGTGGCGACATGTTTCAAGAGGCGTGGGTCTTCGGTGCCCTTGTGCACCCATGAGAGAGCCCTGACCAGGGGCATGACTTCGCAGATATACATTGCAACACGTCTCGTAAACTCCGGGATGTCAGAGAGGGGGTACCCGATGTCCTTGAGGTCGGAGATCTCTGAGGATCCTAAATCGTCGATGTACAGATCTCGTTCCCGCCAATTCTGGAATTGGGGAAACGAGGGATGCGATTCACTTCCGTTGGAGAGCACGCGACGAATGTGGGACGAGCACGTCGTGGCAAGTCCTCTGATCCATGGCTGAACCTTCTTTGCCAGAGTGTGCAGGTAGGTCATGAATATCTTAAGCCACTGGGTGTTCCACAGAATGCTGAAATATTTGGTAAGCCACCGGAAATGCCACCGGGTCCATGAAACCACCATAGCGAGAGCGTCAAACATGATAACGCAGGCCCAGCCCGTCGGCGACTTGTACGGACAACGGCGGTAGACTGCTGGTAGAACTGTGACTGTGCAGAGGACCATGATCACAACTGACACGGCGGTTGTGATCACGATGGCGACGACCGTGTCTAGCGTCCACACGAGCACGACCAGCCCGGCGAGGAAGAGGACGACCGCGAGCTCGAGAAGAGCAGGAATGGTTGATATCCCCGCCGAGACTTTCCAACCCTCCCAGGCATCAATCCGTAGCTGGCGGAGAAGCACGTTCTCCCGCGGTGCTGCTGCAACCTTCCTCCATTGCAGATATTCGCGGATCCACTGTTTGGCGAGAATACCGAAAAGCGCCGAGGAGAGACTGAGGATGAGACTGAGGAACCACAGGCAGTTCATCCACCTTGCCGAGGTGGAGACCTGGAACGCAGGAGAGGCAGAGTCAGACGCTGTGGAGTTTATGAAGGGAGGGAGGATCTCGAAGCGAGCGAGTTGTGCGGAGATCCGGTCAAGGATTTGGACGGAGAGTTGGCTGTTGTCTGGCTGGAGCAACAGGTACGATGGGACGACGAATGCTGTCAGTACAGCAGAGAACAGACCAGCCTACACAGACGGTTAGCAGCTGATGACGTCGGACAGCATTTACGCACGAATATGAGGAGGGCATCGATGTCGTCATTGAGGACCTTCATCTCGCCCTCGTCGTATTCTTTCATATGGTTCTCGATTCCGGCCCATCCCGTCTCCTGGGCAGCATCGGGGGAAGCCTGCGATGAGTGAGCTAATGTGCGGCCATGACCAATGAGAGCGACTGACCTTGGTAGTGTCCAGTTCTGCCATTGCACCGTGGGAAGGGGGAAGAGAGTGGATGGGGCGAGATCGAGGACAGAGCGGGTACTTGTAAGCCCTGCCTCATTGAAAGTGCATGTGCTGCCTCGTTGCAGTCGCGTGTTTCGACTAATGGAAGCAGATGAGTTGCTATATCGGGATTCAAGGGAGTGCGATGACTGCCAGAACCCAATCGTTCAAGGCACAGCTTGAACCGTCTGTTTGACATCCCAGGAAACAGAAGCGGCAGTGCCTCAAGGCCCAATCGCTGTTGCTCCAAACGCAGGCTGTGACTCGTACTGCGTCTTGTGAGGCGAATCACATTTTATCCTGCGGCTGCTACCACGCTAGCGCCCAGTACATAACTGTGTCTGCGCTGTAATCCTGTTGAATCATTTGCCCGGCCTCCCTGCAGGTTTGTAGCAGTGCAAGACTTGAATAAGCCAACAAAAAACAAGACGCACCGTGGTCACTTTCTCAATCCATGAGAGCCCGACACGCAACTCAGTAGACCCTCTGTAAGACAATTTGCTAATGCGTTGGAAGCCACTGTATATAAATTCGCTGATCGAGCTGTTTATCCCTGTGCTTCGTAGGAAAGCCTGCCAATCGTGACGTATCAAACATGCAGATATCGGGCAACCTAAGGCATGTTGGTTAAATGTGTGCTGACGTGAATGTCAAAGATATCTTACCATCCCGTACCTGGCGCGTTTACAAGTTAGCAACAAACACGCCCCACATGGCGACAGCACATTGGATGAGACTCTCCCAGGTACCCCCTCGAATCCAAGCTTCTATCCTGCCAACGTGGGGTCAAACACGTATTTTATGGCGGAGAGAGGGCCCCTCCGAATGATTATAACTTCCTTATCACCCACATCCCACGCTGTGTTCCCTCTCAACGCATGTCTACATGCCATAGTGTTTCGATTATTGGGATCGTCAGAGCCCGTTTGCCCATTGGCACCATCACTATTGCCCAGCCACGTTTGATAATCTCACATAGGCAGCCATGATTTGTAAAACGGAATTCAATATCTCAAAGTTGAACTCAACTCCAAGCTATACAAACTGCGGTGGTTAGCGGTCAGATAGGTCAGGGATTTGGCTAACGTCCACGTACTACATAATTGCCACATCAGCTCCATATCGGCCTCCCCAGCGCACGACCATCCTTTAGCATGAGTCACTTCTGCAATTTCCACCAGAGGTTTCAGTTACCACGGAGAAGAAAATCGATCTTTATCACTTTCCGCCGAACCGTTTGGATATCCAAAGACCAGGCAACAAAGAGTAATCCATTTGTTGCATCGCGAAGACAAATCCGTATCGTGCTCGCTGAGATTGAGCTAACGGAAGTTGTACCCGTTACTGGGTGTGTAAGCTGCATCGGCGAGCGGTTCAATGAATGGAAAAAAAGTGAAATAGCCGGTATTCACGTACATGCGTCTCGCCTAATCCGCGAGATCCAACCGACTGTCAAGATAGACCGCTTTTCATCCCTTCCCGCAGCACCATCTGAATCTTTATGAGCCAAACCCCTCCAACTTCCAACGACCACACGTAGTCCGTCATATCAGAATCACTTGATTCTTCTCGGCGCGAATGGCAACTTGCAATGGCTATGTTACTCGACATAAGCCCTTTAGACGGTCCACGGATCCATCGATACGAACTTTGATGAGCGTTACAAATCAGCCGGGCGAGGGGATATTCATACCATATAGACATCCCGAGTGGAAAAGGCTGAAGGCGTAGATAGAACAGACTAGAAATTGTGAGGATGTAAGTAAGCTGGGAACACTCCGATGTACTTGGTCAGTACACACCTGATGATTGCCAGTACCGCTATCGCCCCGGGTCCACCTTGCCGTAGAGAATAGACATGGATCTAAAGCGGAAGTTGTAGTTCAAGTCTGAGGGAAGAGGGTCGAGTTGGTGGGCAGATACGATGAGAATGAACGTTAAGGAGGAAGCGCCGTCAATGCGCCTACCGACGTGAGTTCCGGGCCGTACCCGCGTGTCCCGCCGCCACAACGCGCCTTGATAGCCACGTGTTCCCGCCATCAGGACAATTTCTTTGCCTTTCTCATCAAGACTCCGGGATTCGACAGCTTGCAACTACGGTCACTCGCATCTTTTGTCTAATCTAACGAACTTTCTAAAGCCATTCATTCAATGCTTTTAGTGAACTCTACACACATTCGGAACCTACCGCCTTCTATTCAAATATCCTCGTGAAGCTGAGATGCAGGTGCCAGTGGGCCTTGAACGGGGCTTCATCATTCAGATGATCTTCCGGTACTCCACTTTCTCTTCATTGCCTGAGTCCCACTTCGGGGCCTGCTTCCTGACTTGGTACCTTTTGACTGCGCGAGCGCGGAAAGGACTTCTTCTCGCGTGTACCATCTGGCATCTTCAAGACACGACAGGATGCGTCAGTAATCATTGTGATCTAACGAGATCATCACATTGACTGAGTGCCCACATTCTAACTCGTTATCAAGGTCGGTGCGGACAGGTGCTGAAGAGTCAGCCACCGCTTAGAAACCTGCCATGATATTCGCTGGGAATGGCTGTTGAGGTAATGAGAGATTTTCGCTTGTAGAGTCTATAAATGCATACCTATGGTTGTGTAGAATGATATTTGACTCCCTGAATCTTGATTCATGCTTCTTCCCACATCTCGCGTTCCACCGTGTCTTCGAGGGATTCACCTGGTTCAACAAACCCTGCCAGAGCAGAAAAGAAATTCTTGGGCCAGTTACGCTGCAGAAACACAACCAGTGGTCCAGTTCCATTGCACCTGGAAACGAGGGAGAGAGTGGAAGGGGCGTGATCGAGGCCAGAGCGAGTATCTGTGAATCCTGCCTCATTGCAGTTGCGCGTTTCGATGAATGGAAGCCCAAAGGATGCCAATATCGCGATGGTTGACAGAACTCAATCGTGCAAGGCACAACTTGAAATTTCTTTTTTAGACATCCCGCCAGCCAATAGAAGCAAATATTCAGAGCACTTCAAGTTCCTAATATTGCTTCAAACACGTACCAGTAGATCAATACCAAAAATCCCTCCATAAGTTCGAGCGAGACACAACGTGGATCAACGATCGCACATGATACAGAAGGAGCAGTTCATCTGGGTGTGAACGTCCTTCATCGGATAAATCGCCGAAGATGATGCATTGGCAGTAAACGTACGGTAATCAAGTGGCTTAGGAGATGTGGGTGAGACGTACTGGCTGCCGGGTCCTATTCTGTAGATCGCAAGTTGGATTGCGTGCCGAGAGCCATGGACGGTATGTTCTTCGGTTTAATGATCGAGCGTCCACGCCAGACAGAGGTTCGATTCCCCGCAAGGGAGACTACAACAACCGGGCTCTGAGATCCGTACCCTCAACATTACTCCCTCTACTTCCACAACGTCTCACTCCTGCTCCAGTTGTTGTAGCCTTGCGCGATTGTCCTCGATCGGAAGGCGTATTGCCAAGTTCCGCTTGCGTGGACGCTGACAACATTCATATCATCCAACGTTTCCTCGCCGCATTGACTGATCGGGTACTTATTTGCGTGTCTAGCATGCTGTGAATATATCGCAGTCGAACTCATGCTGTGGTGAAGGCGAATGATAAGGGTATGAGCTGAATAGTCACGGTTGAACATTACGTTCAACGTTCATGCATACCATGTACTCACCACCTCATGCAGCGTATCTGCTTCTCGACGGTCTTTCTGACAGACTACAATCCTCCTGCGCTCATACGTCTTGGTCCGATCGCCAGTGAGAACAGACCGATTTCCGTCACTTCCCATATTAATGGAGCTTAAAAGAGCATATCAGAAGGCGAACAGGCCTCCCGGTTAATAACGACAAACAACTTACCAACTTATTTTGCGATCATACCAATAGACTACTAGTAGCCTTAAGTCCACACCCACGTCTACATTATAATCGCCCCCCAAGCCTTGAATGAATATCGAATATCCCTGAGTTCAAAACGGTATCAGGGCTCCGTCTCAAGTAACTAAGAAAGTACCCACGCGTGCCATCAGGGCTGAAAGTTAATCTCGCTTAATCACCCTTTGAAAGACTAGAATATAAGACGGGGAGTTGATTTCAGTGCTCTGAACTCCCCCAAGTTCGTACCACCACGGTAGACGGGCAGATGAGAAACATTGAGCGACCTGGAATATTGTGGTTAGACTTCTGTCCGTGTAGAAATTGAGAATAGCTTACCGTCACATCGTATGTCGTGTACTATCTACCGCGGGCTAGATTGTGAGTGGTCGTGCCATTGCACGCAACCTCTAGTCATCGAGTATCTATCACCCAGCGAGTCGAACCTTCAAGAATCACTCGTCCGTCTCAGCTCTCGTCTACTTGCTGTCTTTCGCGATTGTCAAAGTCCATTGACCCGTTCAACGTCGGTACCATCGATATTACCCAAAGACTCCCCGCTACATTCAGTGATTGCGCAAACTTCGTCCCTCAGCTGTAACAGTTGCGACGGTAAGCAGTAAAATGGGTCAGATAGTAGGCTGCCGCTCACATACCACATAATCACCACAATTTGATATGCATCAGCTCCATAACAACCTTTCAAACGCGTTAAGGTCCTTCAACATTCATATGTGATATTTTATCCAGAGGGTATAACTGGGATGGAGCAAAGACCGATCTTCCTGGATATACGAGAACCAGACGAGAGGCTATCCAGTCATTAGACTGAGCAAATAAACATGTGTTGTACACGCTGCTCGGATAGTGCCCATGGAAATCAAACCCGTCACTGGTGGTCTGGAAGCTGCATTCGTAAGCGTTATTGTGGGTCAAAAAGGTGATATGGTTGGTACTCACGTACCACGGCCAACGCAAGTCATGCCCCACACATCTCCGTAGAAATCACTATCCTTTATCCTTGCTGCCTTATACCCCAAACTGCGATGAACCTTGGAAAATCGCCGATACGGTCCGACCGTTTACCGCTCAGTATTGACATCATCCGTAACGCCTTGTCCACTTGTACCCCTGACCAACTTGGCGACGAC